>CAJVGC010000268.1:0-31800 GCA_910822075.1 Senecio squalidus
ATCTAGGTTTTATAAGGAAATTAGGGTATTAATGGGTATAACGTGGTTTGGATTGTTGATTTCGGTTATTATAAAGTTTATTAGGGTAGTGTGGGAGTTTGGACTAGAAATTGTAATGTATGGTAAGGTTTTTAGAAAATTAGGGTTTAAAAGTACCTATGGGTTTTTAGAATTAGGGTTTTGATTTTAAAAGGGTATTTTTTGTTTGATTGAGTTTTTTATGGATGAAATGGCTTCTAATATCCTTCTTCAGACATTCTTCACGTCATTTTGACTACGGGATTATGAAACATGAGTATCACCCACCTAAACCGTGATTCTAACTCGTACCGGAAGAAATATAGGTTTTATAAGGAAATTAGGGTATTAATGGGTATAACGTGGTTTGGATTGTTGATTTCGGTTATTATAAAGTTTATTAGGGTAGTGTGGGAGTTTGGACTAGAAATTGTAATGTATGGTAAGGTTTTTAGAAAATTAGGGTTTAAAAGTACCTATGGGTTTTTAGAATTAGGGTTTTGATTTTAAAAGGGTATTTTTTGTTTGATTGAGTTTTTTATGGATGAAATGGCTTCTAATATCCTTCTTCAGACATTCTTCACGTCATTTTGACTACGGGATTATGAAACATGAATATCACCCACCTAAACCGTGATTCTAACTCGTACCGGAAGAAATATAGGTTTTATAAGGAAATTAGGGTATTAATGGGTATAACGTGGTTTGGATTGTTGATTTCGGTTATTATAAAGTTTATTAGGGTAGTGTGGGAGTTTGGACTAGAAATTGTAATGTATGGAAAGGTTTTTAGAAAATTAGGGTTTAAAAGTACCTATGGGTTTTTAGAATTAGGGTTTTGATTTTAAAAGGGTATTTTTTGTTTGATTGAGTTTTTTATGGATGAAATGGCTTCTAATATCCTTCTTCAGACATTCTTCACGTCATTTTGATCTACGGGATTATGAAACATGAATATCACCCACCTAAACCGTGATTCTAACTCGTACCGGAAGAAATCTAGGTTTTATAAGGAAATTAGGGTATTAATGGGTACAACGTGGTTTGGATTGTTGATTTCGGTTATTATAAAGTTTATTAGGGTAGTGTGGGAGTTTGGACTAGAAATTGTAATGTATGGTAAGGTTTTTAGAAAATTAGGGTTTAAAAGTACCTATGGGTTTTTAGAATTAGGGTTTTGATTTTAAAAGGGTATTTTTTGTTTGATTGAGTTTTTTATGGATGAAATGGCTTCTAATATCCTTCTTCAGACATTCTTCACGTCATTTTGACCTACGGGATTATGAAACATGAATATCACCCACCTAAACCGTGATTCTAACTCGTACCGGAAGAAATTAGGTTTTATAAGGAAATTAGGGTATTAATGGGTATAACGTGGTTTGGATTGTTGATTTCGGTTATTATAAAGTTTATTAGGGTAGTGTGGGAGTTTGGACTAGAAATTGTAATGTATGGTAAGGTTTTTAGAAAATTAGGGTTTAAAAGTACCTATGGGTTTTTAGAATTAGGGTTTTGATTTTAAAAGGGTATTTTTTGTTTGATTGAGTTTTTTATGGATGAAATGGCTTCTAATATCCTTCTTCAGACATTCTTCACGTCATTTTGACCTACGGGATTATGAAACATGAATATCACCCACCTAAACCGTGATTCTAACTCGTACCGGAAGAAATATAGGTTTTATAAGGAAATTAGGGTTTTAATGGGTATAACGTGGTTTGGATTGTTGATTTCGGTTATTATAAAGTTTATTAGGGTAGTGTGGGAGTTTGGACTAGAAATTGTAATGTATGGTAAGGTTTTTAGAAAATTAGGGTTTAAAAGTACCTATGGGTTTTTAGAATTAGGGTTTTGATTTTAAAAGGGTATTTTTTGTTTGATTGAGTTTTTTATGGATGAAATGGCTTCTAATATCCTTCTTCAGACATTCTTCACGTCATTTTGATCTACGGGATTATGAAACATGAATATCACCCACCTAAACCGTGATTCTAACTCGTACCGGAAGAAATATAGGTTTTATAAGGAAATTAGGGTTTTAATGGGTATAACGTGGTTTGGATTGTTGATTTCGGTTATTACAAAGTTTATTAGGGTAGTGTGGGAGTTTGGACTAGAAATTGTAATGTATGGAAAGGTTTTTAGAAAATTAGGGTTTAAAAGTACCTATGGGTTTTTAGAATTAGGGTTTTGATTTTAAAAGGGTATTTTTTGTTTGATTGAGTTTTTTATGGATGAAATGGCTTCTAATATCCTTCTTCAGACATTCTTCACGTCATTTTGAACTACGGGATTATGAAACATGAATATCACACACCTAAACCGTGATTCTAACTCGTACCGGAAGAAATCTAGGTTTTATAAGGAAATAGGGTTTTAATGGGTATAACGTGGTTTGGATTGTTGATTTCGGTTATTACAAAGTTTATTAGGGTAGTGTGGGAGTTTGGACTAGAAATTGTAATGTATGGTAAGGTTTTTAGAAAATTAGGGTTTAAAAGTACCTATGGGTTTTTAGAATTAGGGTTTTGATTTTAAAAGGGTATTTTTTGTTTGATTGAGTTTTTTATGGATGAAATGGCTTCTAATATCCTTCTTCAGACATTCTTCACGTCATTTTGATCTACGGGATTATGAAACATGAATATCACCCACCTAAACCGTGATTCTAACTCGTACCGGAAGAAATATAGGTTTTATAAGGAAATAGGGTTTTAATGGGTATAACGTAGTTTGGATTGTTGATTTCGGTTATTACAAAGTTTATTAGGGTAGTGTGGGAGTTTGGACTAGAAATTGTAATGTATGGTAAGGTTTTTAGAAAATTAGGGTTTAAAAGTACCTATGGGTTTTTAGAATTAGGGTTTTGATTTTAAAAGGGTATTTTTGTTTGATTGAGTTTTTTATGGATGAAATGGCTTCTAATATCCTTCTTCAGACATTCTTCACGTCATTTTGATCTACGGGATTATGAAACATGAGTATCACCCACCTAAACCGTGATTCTAACTCGTACCGGAAGAAATATAGGTTTTATAAGGAAATTAGGGTATTAATGGGTACAACGTGGTTTGGATTGTTGATTTCGGTTATTATAAAGTTTATTAGGGTAGTGTGGGAGTTTGGACTAGAAATTGTAATGTATGGTAAGGTTTTTAGAAAATTAGGGTTTAAAAGTACCTATGGGTTTTTAGAATTAGGGTTTTGATTTTAAAAGGGTATTTTTTGTTTGATTGAGTTTTTTATGGATGAAATGGCTTCTAATATCCTTCTTCAGACATTCTTCACGTCATTTTGATCTACGGGATTATGAAACATGAATATCACCCACCTAAACCGTGATTCTAACTCGTACCGGAAGAAATATAGGTTTTATAAGGAAATTAGGGTTTTAATGGGTATAACGTGGTTTGGATTGTTGATTTCGGTTATTATAAAGTTTATTAGGGTAGTGTGGGAGTATGGACTAGAAATTGTAATGTATGGTAAGGTTTTTAGAAAATTAGGGTTTAAAAGTACCTATGGGTTTTTAGAATTAGGGTTTTGATTTTAAAAGGGTATTTTTTGTTTGATTGAGTTTTTTATGGATGAAATGGCTTCTAATATCCTTCTTCAGACATTCTTCACTGCTATTGTGACCTACGGGATTATGAAACATGAATATCACCCACCTAAACCGTGATTCTAACTCGTACCGGAAGAAATCTAGGTTTTATAAGGAAATTAGGGTATTAATGGGTATAACGTGGTTTGGATTGTTGATTTCGGTTATTATAAAGTTTATTAGGGTAGTGTGGGAGTTTGGACTAGAAATTGTAATGTATGGTAAGGTTTTTAGAAAATTAGGGTTTAAAAGTACCTATGGGTTTTTAGAATTAGGGTTTTGATTTTAAAAGGGTACTTTTTGTTTGATTGAGTTTTTTATGGATGAAATGGCTTCTAATATCCTTCTTCAGACATTCTTCACGTTATTTTGACCTACGGGATTATGAAACATGAATATCACCCACCTAAACCGTGATTCTAACTCGTACCGGAAGAAATATAGGTTTTATAAGGAAATTAGGGTTTTAATGGGTATAACGTGGTTTGGATTGTTGATTTCGGTTATTACAAAGTTTATTAGGGTAGTGTGGGAGTTTGGACTAGAAATTGTAATGTATGGTAAGGTTTTTAGAAAATTAGGGTTTAAAAGTACCTATGGGTTTTTAGAATTAGGGTTTTGATTTTAAAAGGGTATTTTTTGTTTGATTGAGTTTTTTATGGATGAAATGGCTTCTAATATCCTTCTTCAGGCATTCTTCACGTCATTTTGATCTACGGGATTATGAAACATGAATATCACCCACCTAAACCGTGATTCTAACTCGTACCTGAAGAAATCTAGGTTTTATAAGGAAATTAGGGTATTAATGGGTACAACGTGGTTTGGATTGTTGATTTCGGTTATTATAAAGTTTATTAGGGTAGTGTGGGAGTTTGGACTAGAAATTGTAATGTATGGTAAGGTTTTTAGAAAATTAGGGTTTAAAAGTACCTATGGGTTTTTAGAATTAGGGTTTTGATTTTAAAAGGGTATTTTTTGTTTGATTGAGTTTTTTATGGATGAAATGGCTTCTAATATCCTTCTTCAGACATTCTTCACGTCATTTTGATCTACGGGATTATGAAACATGAATATCACCCACCTAAACCGTGATTCTAACTCGTACCGGAAGAAATATAGGTTTTATAAGGAAAATAGGGTTTTAATGGGTATAACGTGGTTTGGATTGTTGATTTCGGTTATTATAAAGTTTATTAGGGTAGTGTGGGAGTTTGGACTAGAAATTGTAATGTATGGTAAGGTTTTTAGAAAATTAGGGTTTAAAAGTACCTATGGGTTTTTAGAATTAGGGTTTTGATTTTAAAAGGGTATTTTTTGTTTGATTGAGTTTTTTATGGATGAAATGGCTTCTAATATCCTTCTTCAGACATTCTTCACGTCATTTTGACCTACGGGATTATGAAACATGAATATCACCCACCTAAACCGTGATTCTAACTCGTACCGGAAGAAATTAGGTTTTATAAGGAAATTAGGGTATTAATGGGTACAACGTGGTTTGGATTGTTGATTTCGGTTATTATAAAGTTTATTAGGGTAGTGTGGGAGTTTGGACTAGAAATTGTAATGTATGGTAAGGTTTTTAGAAAATTAGGGTTTAAAAGTACCTATGGGTTTTTAGAATTAGGGTTTTGATTTTAAAAGGGTATTTTTTGTTTGATTGAGTTTTTTATGGATGAAATGGCTTCTAATATCCTTCTTCAGACATTCTTCACGTCATTTTGATCTACGGGATTATGAAACATGAGTATCACCCACCTAAACCGTGATTCTAACTCGTACCGGAAGAAATATAGGTTTTATAAGGAAAATAGGGTTTAATGGGTATAACGTAGTTTGGATTGTTGATTTCGGTTATTATAAAGTTTATTAGGGTAGTGTGGGAGTTTGGACTAGAAATTGTAATGTATGGTAAGGTTTTTAGAAAATTAGGGTTTAAAAGTACCTATGGGTTTTTAGAATTAGGGTTTTGATTTTAAAAGGGTATTTTTTGTTTGATTGAGTTTTTTATGGATGAAATGGCTTCTAATATCCTTCTTCAGACATTCTTCACGTCATTTTGACCTACGGGATTATGAAACATGAATATCACCCACCTAAACCGTGATTCTAACTCGTACCGGAAGAAATATAGGTTTTATAAGGAAATAGGGTTTTAATGGGTATAACGTGGTTTGGATTGTTGATTTCGGTTATTATAAAGTTTATTAGGGTAGTGTGGGAGTTTGGACTAGAAATTGTAATGTATGGTAAGGTTTTTAGAAAATTAGGGTTTAAAAGTACCTATGGGTTTTTAGAATTAGGGTTTTGATTTTAAAAGGGTATTTTTTGTTTGATTGAGTTTTTTATGGATGAAATGGCTTCTAATATCCTTCTTCAGACATTCTTCACGTCATTTTGATCTACGGGATTATGAAACATGAATATCACCCACCTAAACCGTGATTCTAACTCGTACCGGAAGAAATATAGGTTTTATAAGGAAAATAGGGTTTTAATGGGTATAACGTAGTTTGGATTGTTGATTTCGGTTATTACAAAGTTTATTAGGGTAGTGTGGGAGTTTGGACTAGAAATTGTAATGTATGGTAAGGTTTTTAGAAAATTAGGGTTTAAAAGTACCTATGGGTTTTTAGAATTAGGGTTTTGATTTTAAAAGGGTACTTTTTGTTTGATTGAGTTTTTTATGGATGAAATGGCTTCTAATATCCTTCTTCAGACATTCTTCACGTTATTTTGACCTACGGGATTATGAAACATGAGTATCACCCACCTAAACCGTGATTCTAACTCGTACCGGAAGAAATATAGGTTTTATAAGGAAATGAGGGTTTTAATGGGTATAACGTGGTTTAGATTGTTGATTTCTTTTATTATAAAGTTTATTAGGGTAGTGTGGGAGTATGGACTAGAAATTGTAATGTATGGTAAGGTTTTTAGAAAATTAGGGTTTAAAAGTACCTATGGGTTTTTAGAATTACGAAGCTATACGACATGCCCTCAAATCTGGATTCTTCTACCCCTTTTTCATAATCACTTGATTTGTGAAACTCACTCAAACCGAAACTAGTTCCTGATGATGCGAATGTATCGTTTTCGCCCCGAAAGTTTACTCGTGATGAATTAGGGTTTTGATTTTAAAAGGGTATTTTTTGTTTGATTGAGTTTTAAACCCTAATTTTCTAAAAAAAAACTCAATCAAAAAAAAAATACCCTTTTAAAATCAAAACCCTAATTCTAAAAACCCATAGGTACTTTTAAACCCTAATTTTCTAAAAACCTTACCATACATTACAATTTCTAGTCCAAACTCCCACACTACCCTAATAAACTTTGTAATAACCGAAATCAACAATCCAAACTACGTTATACCCATTAAAACCCTATTTTCCTTATAAAACCTATATTTCTTCCGGTACGAGTTAGAATCACGGTTTAGGTGTGTGATATTCATGTTTCATAATCCCGTAGATCAAAATGACGTGAAGAATGTCTGAAGAAGGATATTAGAAGCCATTTCATCCATAAAAAACTCAATCAAACAAAAAGTACCCTTTTAAAATCAAAACCCTAATTCTAAAAACCCATAGGTACTTTTAAACCCTAATTTTCTAAAAACCTTACCATACATTACAATTTCTAGTCCAAACTCCCACACTACCCTAATAAACTTTATAATAACCGAAATCAACAATCCAAACTACGTTATACCCATTAAAACCCTATTTTCCTTATAAAACCTATATTTCTTCCGGTACGAGTTAGAATCACGGTTTAGGTGTGTGATACTCATGTTTCATAATCCCGTAGATCAAAATGACGTGAAGAATGTCTGAAGAAGGATATTAGAAGCCATTTCATCCATAAAAAACTCAATCAAACAAAAAATACCCTTTTAAAATCAAAACCCTAATTTTAAAAACCCATAGGTACTTTTAAACCCTAATTTTCTAAAAACCTTACCATAAATTACAATTTCTAGTCCATACTCCCACACTACCCTAATAAACTTTATAATAACCGAAATCAACAATCCAAACCACGTTGTACCCATTAATACCCTAATTTCCTTATAAAACCTATATTTCATCCGGTACGAGTTAGATTCACGGTTAAGGTGGGTGATATTCATGTTTCATAATCCCGTAGATCAAAATAGCATTAAGAAGGATATTAGAAATGGGTAAAAGTGGTTTGGATTATGGTGTAATGTGTGTGTTTTTCTAGTCGCCTAGGCCTAGACTGAGTTTCCTTCTTACACGAACAGGTTTGCTGGTCGTGTATTATCATTCTAAGGTCGTGGCTAGTGTGGTCGTGTGTGCTTGATTCGTTTATAGTACTTTATTAGTCGTGTGGTAGTGGTGTTCTTCCTAGCCAACACTATTCGTCTAGTTAGTACTTTGGTCTTGCTATCCGTGTGTTTACTTGTGTGTGGTTTGATAAGTTGGTGGTTTGTGTTTTGCATAAGTGTTAACACGAATTCCTTTTGTTCTTGCACGAATTAGTTGGTACTTTGGTCTTGCTATCCGTGTATTCACTAGTGTGTGGCTTGATAAGTTGGTGGTTTTGCTTAAGTGAAGACACGACTTCCTTTTGGTCTTGCACGAACTGAGAGACACGAATAGGAAAGGGTGAGTACTACTTTTATCCGTGTATTGGTTATCTTGGCATTTTGTTTGTGGTTTGCTAAGTGTAGGCACGAACTACTTTAGTTCTTGCACGAACTATACCACACGGATATATCCTTGTAGTTGGTTTGGCTTGGAATTTTGTTTGTGTTTTGCTAAGTATAGACACGAATTATATTCCTTCTTGCACGAACTATAACACAAGGATTGAGTATTCTTGTTCGAACTCTTTAGTTCGACTAGGAATTGGGTGGTGTTTCTTCTTATTCGTATTTAGTGGTGATGACATCTGCTGGAGGTGTCAAATCGATTCTACAAAGTACTGGAGTCGGGACCTTAACAAGTCTTAATGGTAACATTCGTGCTCCTATTCGGGGTGCTTCACAACATGTGAATGTGTTGGGGAATCTCCCAGCATTGGTTAATCAGGAAACTGTTAAGGCTTCTGGGTCGTTTGCTTCTGTTTTGAGACAGCCTACTTCATATTCGAATGTTAAGTTAACTTCAGATCAGAAGGTCAAGTTAACTGAGATGCGAAACAAAGAAGTGGTTCTGGGTGCTAGAGTTACTATCCCGATGTCGGTGGTGGACGAAGTTAGCGCCCGTTTTAAGAATACTATCTATGGATTCTTTATTGGAAAGCGTCTGGCGTTTAAACTGGTGGAGAACTATGTCCTGAATACTTGGGCAAAGTTTGGACTTAAAAGAGTGATGCTGGAAAAAGATTTTTTTCTGTTCCAATTTGATTCGAAGGATGGTATGGAACGGGTTATGGAGGGTGGCCCTTGGCTCATCCGACAGATACCGTTATTCTTGAACGTCTGGACGCCAAACACTATCTTGAAGAAGGAGGCTGTCACCAGGGCTCCGGTTTGGGTCAAGATTCACAATGTTCCGATTGTGGCGTACTCTGAGGTGGGATTAAGTCTAATTACCACTCAAATTGGCAAACCTATCATGCTGGATACGTATACTAGCAAAATGTGTACAAACTCTTGGGGGCGCAAGGATTATGTGTGACGTCCCGTCTATTTGAGGTACTTGAGTTACCGTTGTTATTTTAATATTATTCGCAATTGTTTTGACCCTGGTATTTCGCTTTATTTTGCTCACGATTTACTGTCTTTGAGTATCGGGTTTTCTGTATTTTGCTAAATCGTCCCTTGAGACGTAAGTGATTTTGTCTAAGTGCTTATAGTTAGTATGCTCATGGATATAAGTTAGGAGGTTTATGCCAAATTTGTCGGTTAACGTATCCCTATTCTTAAGAAATCGTGCTTTGCTCGTATTCATAATTTTACCGAGAAGTATGTATTTCCATTTTGGAATTTAAATTGAATCATATAATGAATTACAATACCAATAATACCTATAATGAACTTGACTAAGTTCATATGTAAAAAGATCGAGAACTCTAAACAACGAACGTGCGTAACCATAACTTATAACGAAAAATGAAAAATTGCTGTTTGGAGGCTGAGTTGCGGCGCAACTGATCCTCTTGCGCCGCAAGAGGGTGCAGATCAGCAACTTGGGTTTTTCAAACTTTTGCAATTTCTCCTTGACGGGCCTAACTTATCCATTCCGAGTTTTTACTTGCCCAAAGGCTTTTTGAGTCCAGTAATAAGTCTCTAACACCCCTTGATTGAGTCTCACTTTCATTTCACTTTCACACACACAAATCATCTCACTCTCTCTCTTTTCTTTGAAGAACACACACACAAACACAAAAACATTTCTTCCATTTCTTTCTTCTTGAACCTGTGATTTCCAGAGTTAATACACATATTTCACCACCATAAAAGTGTTGTTTTTCATCAAGAGAAGTAGAGTTCTTTCATCCATTTGGAGGTTTGCTTGGGTTATAACGTTTTCGGGTCGAAATCACCATCTCACATCAAGATCTTCATCACATCTAGCTTGATCTTCAAATCTTCACTTTATTTGGGGTAAAATAACTTAAACTTTCTGTATTTTATAAGTATTATTCATTGCATGTATCATCTAACCAAAGAAAATGATTTTTATAAAAGTTTGATGGTAAAATATGTATGAAAATCAAGTTTTTTATAAAAATAAGTATGGATCTTGATTAAATGATGGTAAAAGCTTTACAAAATGGTTATTTGAAAGTGTTTATGAACATATTATGACTTGCATGTCCAAATCTACCATCAAAAGACGATTTATTAAGCATGAAAAACGTTTTCGGTGGGAATCTGCCCAGGAGTTGCGTCGCAACTCTCTCTGTTGCACCGCAACCTGGGGACAGACTGCCCACTTTCGTTTTATTTCACTATTAAACGTAACCGTAAGCTTGTATTCGTAAGAACTGGTATTAACGGATGGTGTATTGTGTTTTGGAGTTAGAAATCTCATCACCACACCATCAAAGGATTTTGTCTCGGGTTCTTAACTAGCTAAATTGCGGTTGCTATCGGTAAGAATTGACTTCCTTCCTAACTTCTCATTTTTCATATGTTCGGTTTTAGCCTTGAAAAATGGTTAGGAATAAATATTAGACCAACACATGTTATGATTTCGGATTTGGACAACTTTGGACTAAAAGACGTTAAAATGTGAATTTAATCATAAGTAACGTATTTAACTTATATCATATTACATATTATGAGAAAGACTTATTTACTCTTGAAAAATACAATTTTGACAAGCGGGAAAGTGTACGGAATTTGGACTAATAATTTACGATGCGGAAGCGCTGCCGAAATTCATTTCACGTCTTTTACGACTATAAAACACTAATATGAGTAAACTTGTGCATAAAAGTAATATATTACATTATAACATCGTCTTTGGACTCAAAGACGCTAACATATTTATAAAAGCCATAATATTACTTAAAACGGATGTTTTAACCTCTTTCAACAAATAAACCTTTGTTTCATAACACGTTCGTAATCTAAAATTATCAAACGGCGTTTTTACGACAAACTCTTGGTGAAATGGTTTTGAAGATTATATTACTCTTATATTTTGAAAAGTAACACTTCAAATTACCCAAAGTGTCAAATTGGACTTTTAAACTAATTTTGACTTTAATAAGTCAACATAAAGGACGTTTGACTTTCATAAGTCAACATTTGTGACTTTGACTTTTATAAAGTCAACATTCCTTACGTTTGACTTTGACCAAGTCAACATTGTTTCCGTTGACCTTGGTCGATCTATTGAAACTTGATAACGATATTCGATTAACCGATACTCCTAGTAGTCATTTTCGATTCGGATTATCATTCTTCTCCAGTTGACGGTTATGACGTGGAATGTCGATATCTCTCCGAGCGGTCGTGTTTGACGCGGAACATCGCCTTCGAAATACGTCACCTTATTTAAACTTATTAATATTTGGATTATCTTATTTATCTTAATCTTAACCGACAAGGCTAAACCGGACCTAGACTTATAGAGATACTGAGACTATGTTGTTTATTGTTTAAGGCACTTAGGCGGTGGAGTTATAACTCTGTGTTTGGGGTACTCGATATTTATTTGCTGAAGCTTTATCTGTGAGTTATTCATAGCCCTTGTTTTAAATATTTTTGGGCTGTAAAGCGTATTTTGAAAATTGTCTGCTTGTATGCAGAATGTTGTTGATTATCTTGTTTGCCTAGTGGATTAGGTCTGCCTTAGATTGTAAGCCATTAGCCCTTGTTGGGGCCCCCTGATACACTTGTTAAGCTTTATGCCCAACGGTTACATATATATAGATCTATATGGGTTATAGACCTAACCCTCACTGTTCGGTAGAATGTTTCTAGGAGCGGATGTTATGGCCGGTTAATTAATTTGTTACCTTTGGTTGGCGACCTTAGGATTTGGGGTTGTACGGTCAGGTTCAGTGTATGATTAGTCTAGGCAAAGTTGCTATCACTCTTGGTTGTTGAAAACAAGATATATCTTTTGAAGTTAACATTGTTTGATGAAAATTTTTGATGGGTCAACTTTTACTTTAAATTTGCGAATAATTCACCAACATGTTGTTGATGTCGTTTTAACGCTTTGGAGAAAATTGAGGTTCCTGTTGATCATGCCATTTGTGCTTTTTGGGATGCTTGTGTTGTGTATTTTGGAACTTGTGATACTTGTTGTAATGTCCTTGATGTTCCGTTTTGTAACTTTTGTACTACTTTCGTACTCGGCGATTTATCGCATTTGAATTTGTAATGTATTTTGTAAACATTTGGCATGATTAATGTTATTTTGATGTTGGTTTATTGGTTATATTGTTGTAACATTTGACTCTTGATCTGATAACTGTAACATCCCGTGTTTCCGCTTTCAGCGGGGTGTGACAGAAGTTGGTATCAGAGCCAAAGGTTATAGCGAACCGAGTGATTTTAACTGAGTAAATCACTTGGACTATGACCATAGGCTTTTTGAATCGATTTTCTCTGATTGCAATGTGTGCACTATTTTTCATACGTGTTTATTTTCGCGTTGTTATTGTGGCGTTTGGCGTTGTTTTTGCACACATTTGCTGATTGATTTTCTTTCCTTTTATTTTAGGACGATGGCGCCTAAGAGGAGAGTTGCGACACGAAGTTCTGCTAGACGTGCTATTGCGAACGAGAGGGCTAACACTTCGAACGCGAGAGCTAATACGTCCAATGCGAGAAGGAACAATGTGGAAAATGAACCGAATCCTGACATGGCTCAGATGATCGCTCAATAGTTAGCGGCGATGATGCCCGAGCTTGTAGCTCAACTTCGGGAGGGCACCGCCCAAGGTAATGGTTCGGGTTCTGGAAATCCTGAGCCAGGGGTTGAAGGCGATGATGTTGTTGTAACTGGGTCTGGTGGACCCAAGACTGGTTCTGGTGGAGCCGAGGGCTCAACTCGACGTGTTGGATGCACGATGAAAACCTTCATGAGTTGCAAGGCCCCGGAGTACCGAGGCAATGAGGGAGCGACTGGAACGCTCCAGTGGATGGAGAAGCTAGAGTCCATTTTCGATGCTGTTGGATGTGCGGACGAAGATCGTGTCCGATTTGCTGCTTTTGTATTTCACGGTCCTGCTTTAACGTGGTGGAATTCAATTGTGAATGTGCGGGGCCGAGCCGAGATCAACAAGATGACGTGGGAACAACTTAAGGAGTTAATGATTGTTGAATATGTTCCTGAATCGGAGATTCAGAAGTTGGAAGACGAATTGTGGAATTTGACCATGGTCGGGTCAGATATCCAGGGATACACTTCACGTTTTCACTGTTTGTCTCAACTGGTTCCCCATTTGGTCCGACCGGAACTTAAGCGTATCGGTCGCTACACACACGGATTACCCCCAGCAATCCGTAAGAGTGTCCTATCCAGCAAACCGAGCACATTCCAGAGTGCGGTCGAGATTGCTGTTACGTTGACTCAAAATGCGGTTCGTGATGGTGAGCTACCCCCAATGACTGTTAAGCAAAACTCTAGTGGGAAACGGGGTGGTGGAAACCGCAATGAGGATTCAAGGAAGAAGTTTAGGAGGAACGATGCTCCTCAAGTTGCAAAATCGTATGATGCTGTGGCATCGGGTACCCAGAGTAAGTACCCGAAATGTGACCGGTGTAGTAGGTATCACACCAAAGAAGTAGCTTGCTGGGAATGCAGTATCTGCAAGAAATTGGGTCACACGGACAAGTACTGTAAAGCCGGAAAGGGCAAGTGTTTTGAATGTGGTTCTCCGGATCATCATAAGGACAGATGCCCCAAGTTAGCTGGCGCTGGTAATGCATCTGGATCGGGTCCCCGAGGCAGGGCGTTTGTTATGGGAGCCAAGGAGGCTCAGCAGGATCCACACGTCGTTACGGGTACTTTTCTTATCTGTGGTCAACCTGCGTTTATTTTATTCGATTCTGGTGCGGATAGAAGCTTTATATCTGATGAATTTAGGACTATGATTCCCTGTAAGTCTATACCTTTAGTACCTTCCTTTGAGATAGAATTGGCTGATGGCGAGTTTTTGCATGCGACTGAGTTACTTTCCGACTGTAGTGTTAGTTTCGACGATCACTCTTTTCCTATCGACTTAATTCCGATTAGGTTAGGTAGTTTCGACGTGATTATCGGCATGGATTGGTTAGAGACGCATCATGCAGAGACTATATGTTTCGAGAAGATGATCCGTATTCCGTTACCGCATGGAGATCCGTTATTAGTTCAAGGAAATAAGACAGGGAAGCGCCTTAAGATTGTCTCGTGTATGAAAGTCCGAGAGTACATCAAGCGGGACTGTCCACTCTTTCTTGCACATCTAGTGAAGAAGGACAACACTGAGAAACTGGAGGAGAAGCCAGTAGTGTGTGATTTCCCCGACGTATTCCCGGAGGATTTACCTGGTTTGCCGCCTCGTCGAGAGGTAGAATTTAGGATCGACCTAGTTCCCGGAGCAGCGCCGGTGGCGAAGGCACCTTATCGGTTGGCACCTTCGGAGATGTTAGAACTTTCTAAGCAGATCCAAGAGTTAGTGGGTAAAGGTTTCATTAGACCAAGTTTCTCTCCGTGGGGCGCGCCGGTACTTTTTGTGAAGAAGAAAGATGGTTCGATGAGATTGTGTATAGATTACCGAGAGCTGAATAAGCTGACAGTAAAGAACCGATATCCTTTACCCCGTATAGATGACTTGTTTGATCAGCTACAAGGTTCCTGTTACTTTTCTAAGATTGATCTACGGTCTGGTTACCACCAATTGAGGGTGCAGGAGGAAGACGTTCCGAAGACTGCTTTTAGGACACGTTACGGTCATTATGAGTTTTTGGTTATGCCATTCGGTCTTACGAATGCGCCTGCAGCATTTATGGAAATGATGAACCGTATCTGCCGTCCTTACCTCGATAAATTTGTGATAGTGTTCATCGATGATATTCTGATTTATTCCCGTAGTCGTGAGGAACACGAGGAACACTTGAGAATAGTGTTGTAGTTGCTCAGGAAGGAACAACTTTACGCTAAGTTCTCGAAGTGTGAGTTTTGGTTATCTGAGGTGCAATTTCTTGGCCATGTGGTTAGCAAGGAAGGCATCCACGTTGATCCTGCCAAGATAAAAGCCGTCAGAGATTGGGTTGCTCCTAAGACACCCACCGATATCCGTTCGTTTTTGGGTTTGGCAGGTTACTATCGTCGCTTTATTGAGAACTTTTCAAAGATAGCTTCGCCGATGACGAAGTTGACCCAGAAGAACGAGGAGTTTGTTTGGGGTACCGAGCAGGAAGAAGCTTTTCAGTTATTGAAGAAGCGGTTGTGTGATGCTCCTATCTTGAGTCTTCCCGAGGGTACCGAAAATTTTGTTGTATACTGCGATGCCTCGCATAAGGGACTCGGGTGCGTACTGATGCAGAACGGGAAGGTGATTGCCTACGCTTCTCGTCAGTTAAAGATTCATGAGAAGAACTACACGACCCATGATCTGGAGTTAGGCGCAGTGGTTTTTGCTTTGAAAATTTGGCGCCATTATCTGTACGGTACTAAGTGTACTGTGTTTACCGATCATAAGTCGCTACAGCACATCTTTGATCAAAAGATGTTGAATATGAGGCAACCCCGATGGGTAGAATTTCTTAACGACTATGATTGCGAAATTCGTTATCATCCGGGAAAAGCTAATGTTGTAGCCGATGCGTTAAGTCGCAAGGAAACGGTTAAGCCGGTGAGAGTTCGCGCTATGATGGTTTCCATTCAGTCAAGTTTAAAGACTCGTATTATCAAGGCTCAGCAGGAGGCTCTCGCCGAGGGTTGTCTGAAAGATGAAGGATTATTTGGTTTGGCACGTCAGTTGGAGCCGAAAGACGACGGGGTATTGTATTTCTTGGATCGTATTTGGGTTCCCGTCGGTCTTAGGCAGTTAATTTTAGATGAAGGTCACAAGTCTAATTACTCCGTTCATCCCGGAGCGGATAAGATGTATCACGACTTGAAAGATTTTTACTGGTGGCCTGGCATGAAGAGGGCGATTGCCGAGTATGTAGGCAAGTGTTTGACATGTTCTAAAGTTAAGGCTCAGAATCAGAAGCCTTCTGGCCTTCTTCAGCAGCCGGAAATTCCGCAGTGGAAGTGGGAAAATATCTCGATGGATTTTGTTACGAAGCTTCCTAGGTCTTCAGGAGGTTATGATACTATTTGGGTCATAGTTGATCGGCTGACTAAGTCAGCACATTTTCTGCCTATTCGAGAAGATTACCGAATAGAGAAGTTGTCTAGATTGTATATCGATGAGATCGTGGCCAGGCATGGAATTCCTGTATCGGTTATTTCTGATCGCGACGCGCGTTTTACTTCGAGATTTTGGCAGACGCTACAGCGAGCTTTAGGCACGAGATTGGATATGAGTACGGCTTATCACCCTCAGACCGATGGTCAGAGTGAGCGCACGATTCAGACGTTGGAGGATATGCTACGCGCGTGTGTTTAAGATTTTGGCGGGAGTTGGGATAGACATTTACCGTTGGTCGAGTTTTCGTACAACAATAGTTACCACTCCAGTATAAATTGCGCGCCTTTTGAAGCTCTTTACGGTCGTAAGTGCAGGTCCCCACTCTGTTGGGCTGAGATTGGTGATAGTCAGATTACGGGTCCCGAGTTGATCCAAGAGACGACTGACAAGATATTTAGGATCAAGGATCGTCTAGTAGCCGCGAGAGATCGTCAGAAGAAGTACGCGGATTTACGTCGGAAGCCTTTGGAATTCAAGGTCGGCGATATGGTGTTATTAAAGGTTTCTCCTTGGAAGGGCGTGTTTCGTTTTGAGAAGCGCAGCAAGCTAAGTCCACGCTTTACGGGTCCTTTTAAGATTTTGTCTCGTGTTGGACCGGTGGCTTACCGTATTGAGTTGCCACCTGAGTTGAGCGGTGTGCACAACGTATTTCATGTATCACATCTCAAGAAGTGCCTTGCTGACGAGTCGTTAATTGTGCCTTTGGAGAAGCTAAGTTTGGATGAATCGCTTCACGTGATAGAGGAGCCGGTAGAGATCGTTGACCGTGAGGTCAAGCGCCTGCGGCGGAGTCGGATTCCTATTGTTTAGGTCCGATGGAACTCTAAGTTTGGAGCTGAGTTTACATGGGAACGGGAAGATGAAATGCAGCAGAAATATCCCCATCTATTTTCTTCGAGTGTTGCTCATAAGTAATTTCGAGGACGAAATTCTTTCAACTGGGGGATGCTGTGACGTCCCGTCTATTTGAGGTACTTGAGTTACCGTTGTTATTTTAATATTATTCGCAATTGTTTTGACCCTGGTATTTCGCTTTATTTTGCTCACGATTTACTGTCTTTGAGTATCGGGTTTTCTGTATTTTGCTAAATCGTCCCTTGAGACGTAAGTGATTTTGTCTAAGTGCTTATAGTTAGTATGCTCATGGATATAAGTTAGGAGGTTTATGCCAAATTTGTCGGTTAACGTATCCCTATTCTTAAGAAATCGTGCTTTGCTCGTATTCATGTTTTTACCGAGAAGTATGTATTTCCATTTTGGAATTTAAATTGAATCATATAATGAATTACAATACCAATAATACCTATAATGAACTTGACTAAGTTCATATGTAAAACAATCGCGAACTCTAAACAACGAACGTGCGTAACCATAACTTATAACGAAAAATGAAAAATTGCTGTTTGGAGGCTGAGTTGCGCCGCAACTGATCCTCTTGCGCCGCAAGAGGGTGCAGATCAGCAACTTGGGTTTTTCAAACTTTTGCAATTTCTCCTTGACGGGCCTAACTTATCCATTCCGAGTTTTTACTTGCCCAAAGGCTTTTTGAGTCCAGTAATAAGTCTCTAACACCCCTTGATTGAGTCTCACTTTCATTTCACTTTCACACACACAAATCATCTCACTCTCTCTCTTTTCTTTGAAGAACACACACACAAACACAAAAACATTTCTTCCATTTCTTTCTTCTTGAACCTGTGATTTCCAGAGTTAATACACATATTTCACCACCATAAAAGTGTTGTTTTTCATCAAGAGAAGTAGAGTTCTTTCATCCATTTGGAGGTTTGATTGGGTTATAACGTTTTCGGGTCGAAATCACCATCTCACATCAAGATCTTCATCACATCTAGCTTGATCTTCAAATCTTCACTTTATTTGGGGTAAAATAACTTAAACTTTTTGTATTTTATAAGTATTATTCATTGCATGTATCATCTAACCAAAGAAAATGATTTTTATAAAAGTTTGATGGTAAAATATGTATGAAAATCAAGTTTTTTATAAAAATAAGTATGGATCTTGATTAAATGATGGTAAAAGCTTTACAAAATGGTTATTTGAAAGTGTTTATGAACATATTATGACTTGCATGTCCAAATCTACCATCAAAAGACGATTTATTAAGCATGAAAAACGTTTTCGGTGGGAATCTGCCCAGGAGTTGCGTCGCAACTCTCTCTGTTGCACCGCAACCTGGGGACAGACTGCCCACTTTCGTTTTATTTCACTATTAAACGTAACCGTAAGCTTGTATTCGTAAGAACTGGTATTAACGGATGGTGTATTGTGTTTTGGAGTTAGAAATCTCATCACCACACCATCAAAGGATTTTGTCTCGGGTTCTTAACTAGCTAAATTGCGGTTGCTATCGGTAAGAATTGACTTCCTTCCTAACTTCTCATTTTTCATATGTTCGGTTTTAGCCTTGAAAAATGGTTAGGAATAAATATTAGACCAACACATGTTATGATTTCGGATTTGGACAACTTTGGACTAAAAGACGTTAAAATGTGAATTTAATCATAAGTAACGTATTTAACTTATATCATATTACATATTATGAGAAAGAATTATTTACTCTTGAAAAATACAATTTTGACAAGCGGGAAAGTGTACGGAATTTGGACTAATAATTTACGATGCGGAAGCGCTGCCGAAATTCATTTCACGTCTTTTACGACTATAAAACACTAATATGAGTAAACTTGTGCATAAAAGTAATATATTACATTATAACATCGTCTTTGGACTCAAAGACGCTAACATATTTATAAAAGCCATAATATTACTTAAAACGGATGTTTTAACCTCTTTCAACAAATAAACCTTCGTTTCATAACACGTTCGTAATCTAAAATTATCAAACGACGTTTTTACGACAAACTCTTGGTGAAATGGTTTTGAAGATTATATTACTCTTATATTTTGAAAAGTAACACTTCAAATTACCCAAAGTGTCAAATTGGACTTTTAAACTAATTTTGACTTTAATAAGTCAACATAAAGGACGTTTGACTTTCATAAGTCAACATTTGTGACTTTGACTTTTATAAAGTCAACATTCCTTACGTTTGACTTTGACCAAGTCAACATTGTTTCCGTTGACCTTGGTCGATCTATTGAAACTTGATAACGATATTCGATTAACCGATACTCCTAGTAGTCATTTTCGATTCGGATTATCATTCTTCTCCAGTTGACGGTTATGACGTGGAATGCCGATATCTCTCCGAGCGGTCGTGTTTGACGCGGAACATCGCCTTCGAAATACGTCACCTTATTTAAACTTATTAATATTTGGATTATCTTATTTAACTTAATCTTAACCGACAAGGCTAAACCGGACCTAGACTTATAGAGATACTGAGACTATGTTGTTTATTGTTTAAGGCACTTAGGCGGTGGAGTTATAACTCTGTGTTTGGGGTACCATATATTTATTTGCTGAAGCTTTATCTGTGAGTTATTCGTAGCCCTTGTTTTAAATATTTTTGGGCTGTAAAGCGTATTTTGAAAATTGTACTGCTTGTATGCGGAATGTTGTTGATTATCTTGTTTGCCTAGTGGATTAGGTCTGCCTTAGATTGTAAGCCATTAGCCCTTGTTGGGGCCCCCTGATACACTTGTTAAGCTTTATGCCCAACGGTTACATATATATAGATCTATATGGGTTATAGACCTAACCCTCACTGTTCGGTAGAATGTTTCTAGGAGCGGATGTTATGGCCGGTTAATTAATTTGTTACCTTTGGTTGGCGACCTTAGGATTTGGGGTTGTACGGTCAGGTTCAGTGTATGATTAGTCTAGGCAAAGTTCCTATCACTATTGGTTGTTGAAAACAAGATATATCTTTTGAAGTTAACATTGTTTGATGAAAATTTTCGATGGGTCAACTTTTACTTTAAATTTGCGAATAATTCACCAACATGTTGTTGATGTCGTTTTAACGCTTTGGAGGAAATTGAGGTTCCTGTTGATCATGCCATTTGTGCTTTTTGGGATGCTTGTGTTGTGTATTTTGGAACTTGTGATACTTGTTGTAATGTCCTTGATGTTCCGTTTTGTAACTTTTATACTACTTTCGTACTCGGCGATTTATCGCATTTGAATTTGTAATGTACTTTGTAAACATTTGGCATGATTAATGTTATTTTGATGTTGGTTTATTGGTTATATTGTTGTAACATTTGACTCTTGATCTGATAACTGTAACATCCCGTGTTTCCGCTTTCAGCGGGGTGTGACATTATGCTCGTGCCTTAATTGAGGTATCGGCTGAGGAGGATCTATTGGAAACCATGGTGGTTGCTATCCCTCATTCTGGTGGGTTAGGCCATTCCATGGCAACGGTTGATATTGAGTTTGAATGGAGGCCCTCCCGCTGTGCCACTTGTAAGATTTTTGAGCATAAAGCGGATAAATGTCCTTTGATTCCTAAGGTTGATGTTGCTCCTAAGGTTGCTGAGGTTTCCCCAAGGGTGGATGGGGAAGGCTTTATTGTGGTTAAGAAGAAAAAGAAGAAATCCAAGCAGGCCAAGACCGTTGAAGGTGTTAGGTTAACCAAACCTAGACCAAATTTTCAGTATCAACAGAAGGTGAAAACAGCTCCTTCTAAAGCCAACCCAAGTCGGGGAGATGGGGGTAAGGCCCAAGGTCCTGACAAGACGTTGAAGAAGGTTGTCGTGACAACAAATTCGTTTGGAGTTTTGGGTTCTTCTACTGGAGAGGATGGAGGGTCAGGGGTTCCAAGACAAAAGGAATATCCTGAATCCACTTTGAATCTGAGTGACTCGGAGGGGGAAGAACTAGAACTTGAACACTGTCCTGGTACTCAAATATTAGAATCATTAGTGGGGGCAAGCACTCCCGTAGTTGTGGTTTCCAATGATTAGTATGGCTTCATGGAACATACGGGGTCTTAACTTCTCCCCCAAACAATGTGAAGTTCGTCAGATCATTTATGATAAAAAGTTGTCTGTATGTGCAATTTTAGAATCTCGTGCGCAGGTGTCTAACTTGGCTAATCTATGTTCTAGTGTTTTCAAGCATTGGGACTGGACAACTAATGGAAGACTCTGTGATAAGGGCACGAGGATTATTCTGGGTTGGAATAAGTATGATGTTGATATTGTGGTTATCTCGCAAACTGATCAAGTCATTCACACGCGTATATGGCTCAAGCTGGCTAAGAAGGAATTGTTTTGTTCATTTATCTATGGGTATAACAGCTATACTCAGAGGAGACAACTTTGGGATAACCTCCGGATGCATTGCTCGTACATTCGCGATAGACCTTGGAGCATTCTTGGTGATTTTAATGCCTCTCTCTTCTTGAATGAAAGCACTGCTGGATCTTCATGTATGAATATAGCTATGCGAGAATTTAAGGAATGTATTGATGATATTGAAGTTCGGGATATTTCTAGTACAGGTCTTCATTTTACCTGGACTCAGAAGCCTAAGGGTGTTGATGGCCTTCTCAAGAAGATTGATCGTATCCTGGGTAATACGCCATTTGGGGATGTGTTTGCTGATGCTCATGCTATTTTTCATCCTTATCGTACTTCAGATCATGCGCCGTCGATCCTTCGGATTCCTACCAATGTTCAGGGCCCCCCTAAGCCTTTCAAATTTACTAACATCCTCACGTCTCACCCGAGATTCAAGGATGTGGTGAAAGAGGGTTGGATGCATTCCTCCTCTGGATTTATCATGTTTCAAGTGGCTAAGAAGCTCAAGCAATTAAAGAAGACGTTTCGTAAGCTCTTATTTGCTCATGGTAATCTGTTTGAGAATCTTAACTCTCTGCGATCGAAGTTGGATAGGGCCCAGACTGATTTGGATTCTGACCCTTTTAATGTTGCCCTTCGGGAGGAGGAAGCTTTGTTGGTTCAGGATTATAATAATGCGCTTGTTACTCATGATCGATTTCTTAAGCAGAAGGCGAAGATTCATTGGCTCAAGGATGAGGATTCGAACTCTGCGTTTTTTCATAAAGCGGTTAAGGGTAGAATTAGTCGGAATCGCATTAATGTGGTTACTGATAGGGATGGGATTATTCATGAGAATGAGAAGGTGGCTCAAGCTTTTGTTGCACACTACGAAGGGTTTCTTGGCCAAGATGGTCAATCTACTGCTCTAAATTCCCAGGATTTATTTGGAAGTGTGCTCGATCCGCTGGCGGCTTCGGAGATGATTATGGCGGTGGGGGACCGGGAAATTAAGCTTGCTATGTTCTCAATGGGGAATGATAAATCCCCTGGTCCTGATGGGTTCACGGCTGCATTCTTTAAGGAGGCCTGGGAGATTGTTGGCGGGGATATTTGTTTAGCTGTTACGGAATTTTTTCGTAATGGGAAGCTTTTGAAACAGATGAATCATACCCTTCTGGCGCTTATTCCTAAAGTTCAGACGCCGACTAAGGTTACGGATTTCAGGCCAATCTCATGTTGTAATGTGCTGTTTAAATGTATTAGCAAGATCATTGCTAATCGTATCAAGGGTAGTCTCCAGTCGTTGGTTAGTTTGAATCAGTCGGCTTTTATTCCTGGGCGTAGCATTGCTGATAATATTTTGCTGACTCATGAGCTGATGCATAATTATCATTTGGACCGTGGGGAGCCGAGATGTGCTTTTAAAATCGATATTCAGAAAGCTTATGACACGGTGGATTGGAATTTTCTTCGTGTTATTCTTGCTGGTTTCGGTTTTCCTCAGAAGATGATTGGTTGGATCATGGAATGTGTCACTACTACTTCCTTCTCCATTTCTCTTAATGGTGCTTCTCATGGCCATTTCAGAGGTAGAAGAGGGCTTCGTCAGGGTGATCCTTTGTCTCCCTATTTATTTACCCTAGTTATGGAAATTCTTACGCTAATTTTGCAGAGGAGGGTAAGGGAGACTGATGGGTTCAAGTATCACCGTTCTTGTGCGGAGATGGGGTTAATTAATCTTTGCTTTGCTGATGACTTGTTCTTATTTTCCCATGGTGATGTCGCTTCGGCTAAGATTATTATGGATTCTTTGAATGAGTTTCGGGATGTTTCTGGATTGACTCCTAGTTTGCCTAAGAGTACTGCCTATTTTTGTAATGTGCTTAATCATACAAAGTTACGTATTCTTCAGGTCCTGCCGTTTGAAGAGGGGCGCCTTCCGGTTAAGTATCTTGGTGTTCCGCTTGTTCCTTCGAGACTGGTGTATAAGGACCGCAAAGAACTGATTGCTAAGGTTGAGGCTCGGGTTTCTGATTGGAAGAACAAATCTTTATCTATTGCGGGTCGATTACAACTGGTTAAGTCTGTTCTCGCATCCATGCATGTTTATTGGGCTTCGGTCTTCATTCTTCCCACTCGTGTTCTTCTGGAAATTCAGCAGATTATGCGGAAGTTTTTATGGAGTAATGGCGAATACCGCAGGGGGAAAGCAAAGGTGGCTTGGGATGCTGTTTGCTTGCCTAAATCTGAAGGCGGTCTTGGGATTCGGCAGCTTGATCTTTTTAACCAAGCTCTTATGGTTAGTCAGCTTTGGAAGCTTCTTATGCGTAAGGAGTCCTTATGGGTTGCTTGGACCCAGTTGCACAAGATAAGGGATCGTAACTTCTGGACTATTACATGCCGTGGTTCTATGTCATGGGGATGGAGAAAGTTGTTACAGTTGCGGCCAGATGTTCGTGACTTTATTTGGCACAAGCTTGGTGATGGTAATGGTACTTCGATTTGGTATGACAAGTGGTGTGATTTGAGTCCCATTGCGGACTTTGTGTCCACTAGGGACATGTATGGGGCGGATCTTTCTATCTCATCCAGGGTTGCAGATATTGTGGCGTCCGGCTCTTTGGTATGGCCTCCAGACCTTGGTACTGCTTACCCTTCTCTTCTCTCTATCCCCACACCTAGTCTTAGTACTGGGTTGCAAGATAGTCTGGAGTGGAGGGATAGGTCTGGGTCAGTTCAGACGTTTTCGGTTCGAGCTGTTTGGAATGCTATTCGTCCGTATCATAATCCGGTTCCTTGGGCAGATGTGGTTTGGTTCTCGAATAATATTCCAAAGCATGCTTTTCTTGTTTGGCTTGCAATCAAAGGCAAGCTCAGAACTCAGGATGTTCTTCGCTCTTGGGTTGTGTGTCCTTCGCTGGTTTCTCATTGTACTCTTTGTGAAACTCAGCCGGATTCGCATGCTCATCTTTTTTTCGATTGTCCTTATGCCAGGCAAGTTTGGTTTCAAGTTCGGGGACAGGCTGGTCTTCAGAGTAGTCTACCATGTCTCACGGATATCGTTGGGACCATTCTTCCATTTGCTCATCGTCGGTCTTCGGCAAGTGTCATAGCAAAGCTGGTTCTGGCTGCAGCCATGTATTTCATATGGCGCGAAAGAGATGAAAGATTATATACAGGATCCAAAAGAACGGTCAATGTTCTTGTGGATAATATTTTGGCTGATGTTCGTGCCAGGCTAATGTCATGTAGGTTCAAGAATTCGAGAGCGGCTTTGGATCTGTTGAAGAATTGGAATATTCCGGAATCTCTCCTGATTTAGGCGATTTCGTTGTTTAGTATTCTATTTCTTGTATTTGTAGACAGATGGTTTGTCATCTCGTCTTAGTATGTTCAAGCTAGTCTTGAGGTTAATGTGGTATTTCAGCCACATTTCATTGTACTCTATTGGTTTTTGGTGTTAATATAATTTACCGGGGTAATTTCCCTTATACCAAAAAAAAAAGAAGGATATTAGAAGCCATTTCATCTATAAAAAAACTCAATAAAAAAAAAATACCCTTTTAAAATCAAAACCCTAATTCTAAAAACCCAAAGGTACTTTTAAACCCTAATTTTCTAAATACCTTTCCATACATTACAATTTCTAGTCCAAACTCCCACACTACCCTAATAAACTTTGTAATAACCGAAATCAACAATCCAAACTACGTTATACCCATTAAAACCCTATTTTCCTTATAAAACCTATATTTCTTCTGGTACGAGTTAGAATCACGGTTTAGGTGGGTGATACTCATGTTTCATAATCCCGTAGATCAAAATGACGTGAAGAATGTCTGAAGAAGGATATTAGAAGCCATTTCATCCATAAAAAACTCAATCAAACAAAAAATACCATTTTAAAATCAAAACCCTAATTCTAAAAACCCATAGGTACTTTTAAACCCAAATTTTCTAAAAACCTTTCCATACATTACAATTCCATACATTACAATTTCTAGTCCATACTCCCACACTACCTTAATAAATTTTATAATAACCGAAATCAACAATCCAAACCACATTGTACCCATTAAAACCCTATTTTCCTAATAAACTTATATTTCTTCCGGTACGAGTTAGAATCACGGTTTAGGTGTGTGATATCCATGTTTCATAATCCCGTAGTTCAAAATGACGTGAAAAATGTCTGAAGAAGGATATTAGAAGCCATTTCATCCATAAAAAACTCAATCAAACAAAAAGTACCCTTTTAAAATCAAAACCCTAATTCAAAAAACCCATAGGTACTTTTAAACCCTAATTTTCTAAATACCTTTCCATACATTACAATTTCTAGTCCAAACTCCCACACTACCCTAATAAACTTTGTAATAACCGAAATCAATAATCCAAACCACGTTGTACCCATTTAAACCCTATTTTGCTTATAAAACCTATATTTCTTCCGGTACGAGTTAGAATCACGGTTTAGGTGTGTGATATTCATGTTTCATAATCCCGTAGATCAAAATGACGTGAAGAATGTGTGAAGAAGGATATTAGAAGCCATTTCATCCATAAAAAACTCAATCAAACAAAAAATACCCTTTTAAAATCAAAACCCTAATTCAAAAAACCCATAGGTACTTTTAAACCCTAATTTTCTGAAAACCTTACCATACATTACAATTTCTAGTCCATACTCCCACACTACCCTAATAAACTTTATAATAACCGAAATCAACAATCCAAACTACGTTATACCCATTAAAACCCTCCTTTCCTTATAAATCCTATATTTCATCCGGTACGAGTTAGAATCACGGTTTAGGTGTGTGATATTCATGTTTCATAATCCCGTAGGTCAAAATGACGTGAATAATGTCTGAAGAAGGATATTAGAAGCCATTTCATCCATAAAAACTCAATCAAACAAAAAATACCCTTTTAAAATCAAAACCCTAATTCTAAAAACCCATAGGTACTTTTAAATCCTAATTTTCTAAAAACCTTACCATACATTACAATTTCTAGTCCAAACTCCCACACTACCCTAATAAACTTTGTAATAACCGAAATCAACAATCCAAACCACGTTATACCCATTAATACCCTAATTTCCTTATAAAACCTAGATTTCTTCCAGTACGAGTTAGAATCACGGTTTAGGTGTGTGATATTCATGTTTCATAATCCCGTAGTTCAAAATGACGTGAAGAATGTCTGAAGAAGGATATTAGAAGCCATTTCATCCATAAAAAACTCAATCAAACAAAAAATACCCTTTTAAAATCAAAACCCTAATTCTAAAAACCCATAGGTACTTTTAAACCCTAATTTTCTAAAACCTTACCATACATTACAATTTCTAGTCCAAACTCCCACACTACCCTAATAAACTTTGTAATAACCGAAATCAACAATCCAAACTACGTTATACCCATTAAAACCCTATTTTCCTTATAAAACCAATATTTCTTCCGGTACGAGTTAGAATCACGGTTTAGGTGTGTGATATTCATGTTTCATAATCCGGTAGATCAAAATGACGTGAAGAATATATTAGAAGCCATTTCATCCATAAAAAACTCAATCAAACAAAAAGTACCCTTTTAAAATCAAAACCCTAATTCAAAAAACCCATAGGTACTTTTAAACCCTAATTTTCTAAATACCTTTCCATACATTACAATTTCTAGTCCAAATTCCCACACTACCCTAAGAAACTTTATAATAACCGAACTCAACAATCCAAACCACGTTGTACCCATTAATACCCTAATTTCCTTATAAAACCTAGATTTCTTCCGGTACGAGTTAGAATCACGGTTTAGGTGTGTGATATTCATGTTTCATAATCCCGTAGTTCAAAATGACGTGAAGAATGTCTGAAGAAGGATATTAGAAGCCATTTCATCCATAAAAAACTCAATCAAACAAAAAATACCCTTTTAAAATCAAAACCCTAATTCTAAAAACCCATAGGTACTTTTAAACCCTAATTTTCTAAATACCTTACCATACATTACAATTTCTAGTCCAAACTCCCACACTACCCTAATAAACTTTGTAATAACCGAAATCAACAATCCAAACTACGTTATACCCATTAAAACCCTATTTTCCTTATAAAACCAATATTTCTTCCGGTACGAGTTAGAATCACAGTTTAGGTGTGTGATATTCATGTTTCATAATCCGGTAGATCAAAATGACGTGAAGAATATATTAGAAGCCATTTCATCCATAAAAAACTCAATCAAACAAAAAGTACCCTTTTAAAATCAAAACCCTAATTCTAAAAACCCATAGGTACTTTTAAACCCTAATTTTCTAAAACCTTTCCATACATTACAATTTCTAGTCCAAACTCCCACACTACCCTAATAAACTTTATAATAACCGAAATCAACAATCCAAACCACGTTGTACCCATTAATACCCTAATTTCCTTATAAAACCTATATTTCTTCCGGTACGAGTTAGAATCACGGTTTAGGTGGGTGATATTCATGTTTCATAATCCCGTAGGTCAAAATGACTTGAAGAATGTCTGAAGAAGGATATTAGAAGCCATTTCATCCATAAAAAACTCAATCAAACAAAAATACCCTTTTAAAATCAAAACCCTAATTCTAAAAACCCATAGGTACTTTTAAACCCTAATTTTCTAAAAACCTTACCATACATTACAATTTCTAGTCCAAACTCCCACACTACCCTAATAAACTTTATAATAACCGAAATCAACAATCCAAACCACGTTATACCCATTAATACCCTAATTTCCTTATAAAACCTATATTTCTTCCGGTACGAGTTAGAATCACGGTTTAGGTGGGTGATACTCATGTTTCATAATCCCGTAGGTCAAAATGACGTGAAGAATGTCTGAAGAAGGATATTAGAAGCCATTTCATCCATAAAAAACTCAATCAAACAAAAAATA
Organism: Senecio squalidus; assembly: GCA_910822075.1. NCBI lineage: Eukaryota > Viridiplantae > Streptophyta > Magnoliopsida > Asterales > Asteraceae > Senecio > Senecio squalidus. Next base: position 28,620 of record CAJVGC010000268.1, read on the forward strand.
CCCTTTTAAAATCAAAACCCTAATTCTAAAAACCCATAGGTACTTTTAAACCCTAATTTTCTAAAAACCTTACCATACATTACAATTTCTAGTCCAAACTCCCACACTACCCTAATAAACTTTGTAATAACCGAAATCAACAATCCAAACCACGTTATACCCATTAAAACCCTATTTTCCTTATAAAACCTAGATTTCTTCCGGTACGAGTTAGAATCACGGTTTAGGTGTGTGATATTCATGTTTCATAATCCCGTAGATCAAAATGACGTGAAGAATGTCTGAAGAAGGATATTAGAAGCCATTTCATCCATAAAAAACTCAATCAAACAAAAAATACCCTTTTAAAATCAAAACCCTAATTCTAAAAACCCATAGGTACTTTTAAACCCTAATTTTCTAAAACCTTTCCATACATTACAATTTCTAGTCCAAACTCCCACACTACCCTAATAAACTTTATAATAACCGAAATCAACAATCCAAACCACGTTGTACCCATTAATACCCTAATTTCCTTATAAAACCTAGATTTCTTCAGGTACGAGTTAGAATCACGGTTTAGGTGGGTGATATTCATGTTTCATAATCCCGTAGGTCACAATGACGTGAAGAATGTCTGAAGAAGGATATTAGAAGCCATTTCATCCATAAAAAACTCAATCAAACAAAAAATACCCTTTTAAAATCAAAACCCTAATTCTAAAAACCCATAGGTACTTTTAAACCCTAATTTTCTAAAAACCTTACCATACATTACAATTTCTAGTCCAAACTCCCACACTACCCTAATAAACTTTATAATAACCGAAATCAACAATCCAAACCACGTTGTACCCATTAATACCCTAATTTCCTTATAAAACCTATATTTCTTCCGGTACGAGTTAGAATCACGGTTTAGGTGGGTGATACTCATGTTTCATAATCCCGTAGATCAAAATGACGTGAAGAATGTCTGAAGAAGGATATTAGAAGCCATTTCATCCATAAAAAACTCAATCAAACAAAAAATACCCTTTTAAAATCAAAACCCTAATTCTAAAACCCATAGGTACTTTTAAACCCTAATTTTCTAAAAACCTTTCCATACATTACAATTTCTAGTCCAAACTCCCACACTACCCTAATAAACTTTATAATAACCGAAATCAACAATCCAAACCACGTTGTACCCATTAATACCCTAATTTCCTTATAAAACCTATATTTCTTCCGGTACGAGTTAGAATCACGGTTTAGGTGGGTGATATTCATGTTTCATAATCCCGTAGATCAAAATGACGTGAAGAATGTCTGAAGAAGGATATTAGAAGCCATTTCATCCATAAAAAACTCAATCAAACAAAAAATACCCTTTTAAAATCAAAACCCTAATTCTAAAAACCCATAGGTACTTTTAAACCCTAATTTTCTAAAAACCTTACCATACATTACAATTTCTAGTCCAAACTCCCACACTACCCTAATAAACTTTATAATAACCGAAATCAACAATCCAAACCACGTTATACCCATTAAACCCTATTTCCTTATAAAACCTATATTTCTTCCGGTACGAGTTAGAATCACGGTTTAGGTGGGTGATATTCATGTTTCATAATCCCGTAGATCAAAATGACGTGAAGAATGTCTGAAGAAGGATATTAGAAGCCATTTCATCCATAAAAAACTCAATCAAACAAAAAATACCCTTTTAAAATCAAAACCCTAATTCTAAAAACCCATAGGTACTTTTAAACCCTAATTTTCTAAAAACCTTCCATACATTACAATTTCTAGTCCAAACTCCCACACTACCCTAATAAACTTTATAATAACCGAAATCAACAATCCAAACCACGTTATACCCATTAATACCCTAATTTCCTTATAAAACCTATATTTCTTCCGGTACGAGTTAGAATCACGGTTTAGGTGGGTGATATTCATGTTTCATAATCCCGTAGATCAAAATGACGTGAAGAATGTCTGAAGAAGGATATTAGAAGCCATTTCATCCATAAAAAACTCAATCAAACAAAAAATACCCTTTTAAAATCAAAACCCTAATTCTAAAAACCCATAGGTACTTTTAAACCCTAATTTTCTAAAAACCTTTCCATACATTACAATTTCTAGTCCAAACTCCCACACTACCCTAATAAACTTTGTAATAACCGAAATCAACAATCCAAACCACGTTATACCCATTAAACCCTCATTTCCTTATAAAACCTATATTTCTTCCGGTACGAGTTAGAATCACGGTTTAGGTGGGTGATATTCATGTTTCATAATCCCGTAGATCAAAATGACGTGAAGAATGTCTGAAGAAGGATATTAGAAGCCATTTCATCCATAAAAAACTCAATCAAACAAAAAATACCCTTTTAAAATCAAAACCCTAATTCTAAAAACCCATAGGTACTTTTAAACCCTAATTTTCTAAAAACCTTACCATACATTACAATTTCTAGTCCAAACTCCCACACTACCCTAATAAACTTTATAATAACCGAAATCAACAATCCAAACCACGTTGTACCCATTAAACCCTAATTTCCTTATAAAACCTATATTTCTTCCGGTACGAGTTAGAATCACGGTTTAGGTGGGTGATATTCATGTTTCATAATCCCGTAGATCAAAATGACGTGAAGAATGTCTGAAGAAGGATATTAGAAGCCATTTCATCCATAAAAAACTCAATCAAACAAAAATACCCTTTTAAAATCAAAACCCTAATTCTAAAAACCCATAGGTACTTTTAAACCCTAATTTTCTAAAAACCTTACCATACATTACAATTTCTAGTCCAAACTCCCACACTACCCTAATAAACTTTATAATAACCGAAATCAACAATCCAAACCACGTTATACCCATTAAAACCCTATTTTCCTTATAAAACCTATATTTCTTCCGGTACGAGTTAGAATCACGGTTTAGGTGGGTGATATTCATGTTTCATAATCCCGTAGATCAAAATGACGTGAAGAATGTCTGAAGAAGGATATTAGAAGCCATTTCATCCATAAAAAACTCAATCAAACAAAAAATACCCTTTTAAAATCAAAACCCTAATTCTAAAAACCCATAGGTACTTTTAAACCCTAATTTTCTAAAAACCTTACCATACATTACAATTTCTAGTCCAAACTCCCACACTACCCTAATAAACTTTATAATAACCGAAATC
>CAJVGC010000269.1:0-25344 GCA_910822075.1 Senecio squalidus
ACCGTGATTCTAACTCGTACCGGAAGAAATATAGGTTTTATAAGGAAATGAGGGTTTGAATGGGTATAACGTGGTTTAGATTGTTGATTTCTTTTATTATAAAGTTTATTAGGGTAGTGTGGGAGTATGGACTAGAAATTGTAATGTATGGTAAGGTTTTTAGAAAATTAGGGTTTAAAAGTACTTATGGGTTTTTAGAATTAGGGTTTTGATTTTAAAAGGGTATTTTTTGTTTGATTGAGTTTTTTATGGATGAAATGGCTTCTAATATCCTTCTTCAGACATTCTTAACGTCATTTTGATCGGTTTTTAGAATTAGGGTTTTGATTTTAAAAGGGTACTTTTTGTTTGATTGAGTTTTTTATGGATGAAATGGCTTCTAATATCCTTCTTCAGACATTCTTCACGTCATTTTGATCGGTTTTTAGAATTAGGGTTTTGATTTTAAAAGGGTATTTTTTGTTTGATTGAGTTTTTTATGGATGAAATGGCTTCTAATATCCTTCTTCAGACATTCTTCACGTCATTTTGATCTACGGGATTATGAAACATGAGTATCACCCACCTAAACCGTGATTCTAACTCGTACCGGAAGAAATATAGGTTTTATAAGGAAATTAGGGTTTTAATGGGTATAAAGTAGTTTGGATTGTTGATTTCGGTTATTACAAAGTTTATTAGGGTAGTGTGGGAGTTTGGACTAGAAATTGTAATGTATGGTAAGGTTTTTAGAAAATTAGGGTTTAAAAGTACCTATGGGTTTATAGAATTAGGGTTTTGATTTTAAAAGGGTATTTTTTGTTTGATTGAGTTTTTTATGGATGAAATGGCTTCTAATATCCTTCTTCAGACATTCTTCACGTCATTTTGATCTACGGGATTATGAAACATGAATATCACACACCTAAACCGTGATTCTAACTCGTACCGGAAGAAATTTAGGTTTTATAAGGAAATGGGGGTTTTAATGGGTATAACGTGGTTTGGATTGTTGATTAGGTAATTATGAAGTATATTAGGGTGGTATGGGAGTATGGACTAGAAATGGTAATGTATGGTAGGTTTTTAGAAAACTAGGCTTTAAAGTACCTATGGCTTTTTAGAATTAGGGTTTTGATTTTTAAAAGGTAATTTCTGTTTGATTGATTTTTTTTATGGATGAAATGGCTTTTAATATCCCTCTTCAAACATTCTTAAAGCTATTGTGACCTAAGGGATTATGAAAAATGAATATCACCCACCTAAACCGTGATTCTAACTCGTACCGGAAGAAATATAGGTTTTATAAGGAAAATAGGGTTTTAATGGGTATAACGTGGTTTGGATTGTTGATTTCGGTTATTATAAAGTTTATTAGGGTAGTGTGGGAGTTTGGACTAGAAATTGTAATGTATGGAAAGGTATTTAGAAAATTAGGGTTTAAAGTACCTATGGGTTTTTAGAATTAGGGTTTTGATTTTAAAAGGAAATTTTTTGTTTGATTGAGTTTTTTATGGATGAAATGGCTTCTAATATCCTTCTTCAGACATTCTTCACGTCATTGTGACCTACGGGAGTATGAAACATGAGTATCACCCACCTTAACCGTGATTCTAACTCGTATCGGATGAAATATAGGTTTTAAAAGGAAATGAGGGTTTTAATGGGTATAAGGTGGTTTGGATTGTTGATTTCGGTTATTACAAAGTTTATTAGGGTAGTATGGGAGTATGGACTAGAAATTGTAATGTATGGTAAGGTTTTTAGAAAATTAGGGTTTAAAAGTACCTATGGGTTTTTAGAATTAGGGTTTTTATTTTCAAAGGGTATTTTTTGTTTGATTGAGTTTTTTATGGATGAAATGGCTTCTAATATCCTTCTTCAGACATTCTTCACGTCATTTTGATCTACGAGATTATGAAACATGAATATCACACACCTAAACCGTGATTCTAACTCGTACCGGAAGAAATATAGGTTTTATAAGGAAATGAGGGTTTTAATGGGAATAACGTGGTTTGGATTGTTGATTTCGGTTATTATAAAGTTTATTAGGGTAGTGTGGGAGTTTGGACTAGAAATTGTAATGTATGGTAAGGTATTTAGAAAATTAGGGTTTAAAAGTACCTATGGGTTTTTAGAATTAGGGTTTTGATTTTAAAAGGGTACTTTTTGTTTGATTGAGTTTTTTATGGATGAAATGGCTTCTAATATGCTTCTTCAGACATTCTTCACGTCATTTTGATCTACGGGATTATGAAACATGAGTATCACCCACCTAAACCGTGATTCTAACTCGTACCGGAAGAAATATAGGTTTTATAAGGAAAATAGGGTTTTAATGGGTATAACGTAGTTTGGATTGATGATTTCGGTTATTACAAAGTTTATTAGGGTAGTGTGGGAGTTTGGACTAGAAATTGTAATGTATGTTAAGGTTTTTAGAAAATTAGGGTTTAAAAGTACCTATGGGTTTTTAGAATTAGGGTTTTGATTTTAAAAGGGTACTTTTTTGTTTGATTGAGTTTTTTATGGATGAAATGGCTTCTAATATCCTTCTTCAGACATTCTTCACGTCATTTTGATCTACGGGATTATAAACATGAATATCACCCACCTAAACCGTGATTCTAACTCGTACCTGAAGAAATATAGGTTTGTATAAGGAAAATTAGGGTTTTAATGGGTATCAACGTAGTTTGGATTGTTGATTTCCGGTTATACAAAGTTTATTAGGGTAGTGTGGGAGTTTGGACTAGAAATTGTAATGTATGGTAAGGTTTTTAGAAATTAGGGTTTAAAAGTACCTATGGGTTTTTAGAATTAGGGTTTTGATTTTAAAAGGGTTTTTTTGTTTGATTGAGTTTTTTATGGATGAAATGGCTTCTAATATCCTTCTTCAGGACATTCTTCACGTATTTGATCTACGGGATTATGAAACATGAGTATCCCCCACCTAAACAGTGATTCTAACTCGTACCGGATGAAATATAGGTTTTATAAAGAAAATAGGGTTTTAATGGGTATAACGTGGTTTGGATTGTTGATTTCGGTTATTACAAATTTTATTAGGGTAGTGTGGGAGTTTGGACTAGAAATTGTAATGTATGGTAAGGTTTTTAGAAAATTAGGGTTTAAAAGTACCTATGGGTTTTTAGAATAAGGGTTTTGATTTTAAAAGGGTATTTTTTGTTTGATTGAGTTTTTATGGATGAAATGGCTTCTAATATCCTTCTTCAGACATTCTTCACGTCATTTTGATCTACGGGATTATGAAAAATGAATATCACCCACCTAAACCGTGAATCTAACTCGTACCGGATGAAATATAGTTTTTATAAGGAAATGAGGGTTTTAATGGGTATAACGTAGTTTGGATTGTTGATTTCGGTTATTACAAAGTTTATTAGGGTATGTAGAACTTAGAATAGTTGTTACGGTTTCTTATTATGATGTATTACACATTTACCCCCTTGCCTATAAATAGGTGAGGGGGGGAAGCAATAAGAGAACTTTTGACATTATTCTTATTTCTTACAGTTGGTATCAGAGCAGGATACTCTCAAAAGTACCCGTTCATTAGACTGGAAAGAGGTCATTAGACTACATTTTCAACATACAAGAATACATTTTGTATCCTTGTAAGAAGGATTTCTAGTCTAATAGTCCATTCGTGTACCATTAGACTACATTTTCAACATACAAGAATACAGTTTGTATCCTTGTAAGAAGGATTTCTAGTCTAATAGTCAATTCGTGTACCATTAGACTACGTTTTCAACATACAAGAATACAATTTGTATCCTTGTAAGAAGGATTTCTAGTCTAATCAGTTAATTCGTGTAAGGTGTTTAATCCATCTGAGAACATTGCAATTCGACTGGGATAAGTTATATAACTATCTCGAAAACGTGAGAAATTTGACTAAGTCTTCACACGAATTGCAATTCAACATACACGAACTAATACACACGACTTGAAAGTGTGCATACACGAACTCATACATAAGAACCATTTTTGTGCATACACGAATTCATTTCAGTCACAGACGAACAGAAACTTAGAACTTTTACAAAGAGTATAAAACGATCAACAAGAATTAAGAAAATGACGTCAAGAGATCAAATGTCCATTGGATCAGAAACGAGACCTCCAGTCCTCTTCCGTGGTGACTATGAACAATGGAGAGCACGGTTTTTGGACTTCATTGAACGACAAGACTTGGGTCCACAAATGTTAGAAATTATTAAGAATGGTCCAGTGAAAATAATGGTAAAGATTGCCAACGAAGATGGAACTGAGAGTGAGACGACAACTGAGAAGCTATTCACTCAAATGACGAACGAGGAAAAGGATTATCACAAAGCAAATCGGCTAGCAAGATCACACATCATGAATGCAATTCCAAATGACATCTTCATGAACATCGACAGTCACAGAACCGCCAAAGAAATGTTTGATGAGTTAACCAAGCAACTTCAGGGAAGCAAAGCTGGTCAAAGTATAAAGATGATTGGGGCCATGTATAAGTTTGAAGAGTTTCGAGCACAAGATGGAGAGATGCTTGAGCAAACCTACAATCGCTTTTGTGGGCTACTCAATGAGCTGAGGAAAAATGGATTCGTAAAGACTCATCTCGAAGCCAATGTGAAGTTCATGAATACACTGAAGCCAGTTTGGAAACGTTTCACCTCAAACTTAAAGCAGAACATTAACATTCAGACAACTCCAGTACATGATGTGTTTGAATGTCTGATGCAAAATGAGGAGGAAGTAATGGAACTAGTCGAGGAGACAAAGTCTAAGGCTAAGAAGGAAAGCGACCCTTTAGCTCTCGTTTTGAACAAGATCGATGAAATACAGAAGAAATCATCCATGAGTGAGAAATCATCCCAATCGAAAGCACTTCTGCACAATATTCAGCCATCCTCCTCTAAATACTCTGTGTCATTCCTAGATGACGAAATGGAAGGAAATATGACTGCAAACTCTGATGAAGATTCTGAGGAAGAAATTTCCCAAATGATTGCTCTACTATCCAACATGGTTCAGAAGAAGAAATTTGGAAGGTCAAATGGTCAACGATTTCAATCGTCTCAAAGAACTCAAAACAACAACTATCGTGGTCGATCTTCATATAACCCCTCACAAGCTCCTCACAATCAAGGTCAACAGTCAATTCCTCAACTCACTCAAGACGAGCCTAACAAGGAAATAGCAAAGGATAAGAGCACTGTGATATGTTTCAAATGCATGGAGCCAGGTCACTTTGCTAGAGACTGTAAGATGAAGATGGTGAAAAATTCTGAATACTACCGTAAGAAGATGTTGTATGAGAAGAGAAAGGAATCCGGAGGAGAGAAGGGGCAAGCTTTTATGACTGAAGATGCACACTGGATGAGCGATTCTGACAATGAAGAACAAGCAAGTGCACACTTTGCCCACATGTCACTGATGGCAGACACTGACTTCCAGGAATCCGATGAAGATGAGGTATATCAATACATCTATGATCCGGTTAAAATGGAAACTTGCATTTTTCAAATGAAACTTATTGAAACAAAACTTCGTACCAAACGTAAAATCATTAAAGATCTTGAAATCCAAAATTTGAAACTTATTGAGAAAAATAACAAATATGTTTCGGAATTTTCAAGTATGAAAAGCAATATTAAACAACTATCGGACGAAGTTTTGGCTCAAAAGATGAATGAGAAAATTGCAAACGAAAGTGTGTGTGAAGCAACTATCAAATGTCAACAACTGATAAATGATAGTAGCTTCCACCAGCGTGAAGTTGAACGTATTTCCAAAGAAAACTTGGAACTATGCTCAAAATTGAAAAACTTGGAACTTGAATTTGTCAAACGAGGCCAAACGGACCAAACTATTCATTTAAACAAGACCGAAACCATAAAACTTTTACACAACAAGCGTGGTCTTGGTTTTGATGAAGAAAACTTCGTTGAAAATCCGAAATTTCTTAAACGAGCCATATCAAAATGTTGCTCTCTCTATGATTTTGATTTCATCAAATTAGGAGCAAATATTGATAGGTTAGTTTTTGTCAATGCATCAAATGAGGAAATTTTAGAAGAAAAATCATGTGAGGACGTAAAGCGAAAAAGGGGAACTAAATGTCAAACGGGTTTTGAGTATTATGGTACAAATAAAAAATATTTTGAACAAGATTCTCAAAATACATACAAACCAAACAAAACTGCTAGAACCCACGACAATTCAATTTCTACTTTTTCCAATGAAAAGAGTGTAAGTTTGCAACCTTCAAAAGTGTTATACTATACACCTACGTTGATTCTAGAACAACATCTAGAAGAATTGCAAACTCTTATTTTTGACATCACCATTTCCAATGAATTGAACAACACATGTCTTCTGGAACAATTGAACTATCATAAACTGGAAATTCAATCTTTAAAAGCACAAGCACTTGACGTTGAACTTGAACCTTTAACGCAAAAATTTTTTCGAAAACAAACAAATGAGCTCATCTTTCCAAACAAACCAAAAGAGTTTCGCTTTTTCGAACCACAAGAAGGGTTAGGTCATGATAATCCAAAATATCTAAAGAAAGCCATGTATCATGCTCCCGGTCTTTATGACGCACAATCTTTGAGCACATCAGATGGTACAATGTCTTTCATTAGATCATCAAAGAAAATTGAAGATCATGAGGATTCCAAACGACCATTTGAGACGAAGATGACTGTTAATTAATTCACGAGCATCTGTTCAATTTACCACGAAGATCTATTTTCAAACTCAATCACGAACAACTTTTCAAGAAAAATCCCCAAATCAATTCACGAGCAAAGCCAATTCACGAACAACTAAAGTTCACGAACAACTAAAGTACACGAAGAAGATGTTCGTCTGAGAAGATGTTCGCCGAAGAAGGTGTTCTCCGTCACTAACGAAGAAGGTGTTCGTTGTCACTGCCGAAGAAGGTGTTCGTCGAAGATGACTACAGCCACGAAGATGAAAAGCAGCCACGAACTTGATTACGAAGATATGAAGCCACGAACATGAGCTATCTGCTTAAACAGCGAACAAAATGTTTAATTAAAAACGAAGTACGAACTTGATGTTTAATTAAAAATCCACGAAGATGGATTTTTATGTGACTGTTTAGATGTTCTTATCGTCGCCAGCGAACATCTATCTTCGCCTCAATTTTCAACTTCGCCGCCGACCATTTTCAATTTCCCAAAGAAAAGAAATTGTTTTGTGTGTCTGTGTTTTTCTCTTTTGTCGGCAGAGAAGAAGAGTTATCCCCAAAGTGATTTTTATTCAATTGCTACCTCTTATCTTGACTTTTCTTATTTGTTGTTCGCTGTCCCCCAATTTTAAGTTTCAACAAACTAAAGCCCAAATAAACATACAATTAGCCCAATATGATAATTTAAGGATGTCACCGTTTTTCGAAGAATTTGCAGCAGCCAAAAACTCTAAATTCATAAACCCTAAATTAAATAACCCTAATATTTTTCAGCCGTCACAAACCCTAACTTTCAATAACAGCCGCCAGAAAATTTTAGAAACCCTAATCTTTCAAGTTTGCAGCCGCCAAAAAATATTAAAAACCCTAATTCCCAAAATCGATTAAAACCTGATATTTAATCCTGAACCAAATCTCGATAAGAGCAAACAAAGCGTTTGCTCTGATACCAATTGTAGGTCCCAGTGGTCCGATCTACAGGATTAAACTAACTAATCACGAGGCGGAATCTCGTAATCAGTATATCATACATGTTATAATCGAATGCAGTAAATAATGACAAACACGAAATTCCCGAATTCTGACTATCTTATTAATTGAATCACTCAATTACAATAACTAGCCTTTCACAGAATTCTCTCCCTCAGTCTGTCTAAAAACCATTCAGAATTGCCAACCTAAACCTAAACTCAATGTCTCTTTATATAGAGACATGTTCACAGGCTTGGGCCACTAATGGGCTCATGGACTATGCAAAGTCCATTAACACCCATAACAGACTAACTAGCCCACTTAACAATACAATGTTATTGGGCCATTACAAACTCAAATAAACTATTACTAAAAACTTAATTAATCTAGAACAACGGTCACAGATATTGCACCAACAAAATTGCGTCATCTGAAAACACGTCCATGGATAGGATGAAATATGAGAAATTATGGGAAAAGTTTTGTATTCTACAAGAACATATCAAATCAATTTCAAATGAGTCTAGTTCCACAAATTCTCACGTTACAAAGACTCAATTTGATCAAAAGGTCATGTTTTATCAAAAGGCTTTACATGAGAAAGATCAAACTCTTGAACAGTTGCAAAAACGGATTGACTTCCTAAGTGTGTGTAAACCGACTCATCCTCCTATTAATAATTCTAAACCACCACCCCCACAGATGCAGTCCACAACAAAATCAATGGAACCTGGCTCGGTTCAAAGTTCACTAAAACGGATAAATTCGGTAAATACACACTTAAAGAATAAATCTCCCAAACATGTCACATTTCAAGCAGTTAAACCTAAACAGGATGTTACCAAAATGGAAACAAAACCTCATTTTACTGCTAAAGACATGGATGCATGGTTTGATTCAGATGAAACTTTTGATGCCTCTTTTGATCATTTCTTTGCAAAACCAAAACAAGCAATTCATACAATTGCCAAACCATCTACGGTAATTACATCGTCATACGTAGAATCCAAAGTTGCACCACAAGCTAAGGTAGCTCCAGCATCAAAAGTGCCTACCAAAGCTGCAACTAAGGGTCTTACACCGACACCAGTGATTACCCGAGGTATACAGCAATCTAAGGTTACTAATCCATCAAAACAACTTACTAATCATGTTCACAGTGTTTCAGCGTCAAGGAAAGGGAAATTAACGGGAGTTTGGGTGCCAAAGAGTGAGCAAAGAGGAGTCAAGACCAGAGCAAAGAAGACGAATCAAGAGTCAAAATTATTTGTCATTAATAAAGTCTGTAATACACAGGGATTAGAAAACAATTTTTCTTTTGTTAATTCGAAATTTGTAAGACAATGTTTGGGAACAATGTTTGATTTTTGCTTTCATTATGATGAAACTGTTGATGATTCTTATCGTCATGTGCTTGCTAACAAAAAGGGACCCATTTTTAAGTGGGTACCTAAATCTGTGTAATTTGTTTGGTCTTGTGCAGGCACATCATGTGTGGTATTTGGATTTAGGCTGTTCCAAACACATGACCGGGAGACAGGCGTTATTGTTTAATTTTGTGCAGAAATATATGGGCACCGTTCGGTTTGGGAATGATCATTTTGGTACCATTGAAGGAACTGGTGATTTGAAATACGACGACATCACCATCAAGGATGTTGCGTATGTTCGGGACTTGCATCATAATCTATTCAGCATTGGCCAATTTTGTGATAAAGATCTTGAAGTCAACTTTCGAAAAACAACTTGCGCAGTTCGTGACTATGAGGGCAAGAATATGATCACAGGAACGCGAAAAACCAATCTCTACACGATTAATATGTTGCAGTTCAAACCAGACAGCACCGTGTGCCTCTTGTCTCAGGCTGAATCTCAAGACACATGGTTATGGCACCGTAGACTATCACATCTGAATTTCAACAACATCACGAAACTTGCAGTTAAAGGTTTAGTCATCGGACTTCCAAAACTCAAGTTTGTCAAGGACCAAATTGTGTGATGCATGCGAAAAAGGGAAGTTAACTAAAGCATCACACTCATCAAAGCAAGTCTGGGATACCACGCATGTCCTTCAACTAATCCACATGGATTTGTGCGGACCAATGCAAGTGGAGAGTCGGAGCAAGAAGAAGTATGTTCTAGTTATTGTCGACGATTTTTCTCGATTCACGTGGGTGTACTTTCTTCATTCAAAATCAGAAACTCCAGATATTTTGATTTCTTTCATCAAGAATGAGCAATGGGACTGAATTCAAAAATAGTACACTCAATGAGTTTCTAGACAAAGTGGGTATCACACATCAATATTCAGCGGCTCGAACTCCACAACAAAATGGAGTTGTCGAAAGGCGTAATCGGACACTGGTGGAGGCTGCACGTACAATGCTTTCCTATTCCAAATTACCACTTTCCTTCTGGGCTGAGGCCATTTCCACTGCTTGCTTCACACAAAATCGTTCCACAATCAATAAAATATTTCTTACCACTCCCTATGAATTGATGAATGGACGTCCCCCAAATCTGAAGTATCTACATGTATTTGGATGTAAATGTTTTGTACTGAATGATAAAGAACAATTGCGGAAATTTGATGATAAGGCGGATCAGGCAGTGTTTGTTGGTTACTCTTCGGAATCAAAGGCGTATCGGGTGTACAATGTTCGCACACGGGTGATTGTGGAAAGTGTTAATGTATCTTTTGATGAATTCAGCACAATGAAATCCGACCATTTCACATCCGACCCTCCAGTGAATACTTCTTCACCATTATCGGATCATTTCTTCGACACTCTGTATTACTTCGATGATGATGCCGTGCGACGCACTCGAAATACAACACAGGAACCCCCCACTGTATCTGATCAACAAGATGTGTCTAGTACACAACAGGAACAAGCCACTGAGGATTCCTTGAACACTACAATTCCCGACTCATCTCAAGTTCACTCTACATAAACCTCTCCTGATCAGGCGGACGACACAGAAGAACCTACTACTCCACAATCTTCTTCTATGAGTATTCCTCCATCTTCGTCTTCGAGCACTCCGATCTCTACGCCACCTGCCAATACTCAAATCATTCTCCCTCCTCCGCCCCTAGCTGAGCGGGTCAAGATGTGGACGAAATCTCATCCTCCAAACCAAATAATTGGAAGTGTGAATGCTCGTGTCAGAACTAGAAAGGCCACAACTAATGAGTGTCTCTTCTTAATATTCTTAAGCTCATTTGAACCCAAAAATACCAAGGAGGCTTTTACAGATCCAAACTGGATAAACTCCATGCAAGAGGAATTAAATCAGTTCAAGCGCTTAGATGTGTGGGAAAAGGTGCCACGACCAACGAATCGGTCAATTGTCGGGGTACGATGGCTTCACAAAAACAAGAAGGATGAAAATGGGGTTGTGATCCGAAACAAATCACGCCTTGTGGCTAAAGGGTATTCTCAGCAGGAAGGAATCGACTACGATGAAACGTTTGCTCCAGTGGCTAGGATTGAGGCCATCCGCATGTTTCTTGCATATGCAGCAACAAATAATTTCACTGTGTATCAAATGGATGTCAAAACAGCATTTCTTAATGGAGACATCAAGGAGGAGGTATATGTTGAACAACCAGAAGGTTTTGTTGATCCGCATCGTCCGAATGATGTTTACAAACTCAAAAAGGCACTGTACGGCTTGAAACAGGCACCTCGTGCATGGTATGACAAACTTTCGTCTTTTCTTTTAGATGCAGGTTTCACGAGAGCGTCAATTGACACAACTCTCTTTAGTCGTAAAAAGGGTCCTGATGCAATCTTTGTGCAAATTTATGTCGATGACATCATTTTTGGGTCAACCAGTCAACACTTATGCAAACAATTTTGTGCCCTTATGTCCAAACGTTTTGAAATGAGTATGATGGGTGAAATGTATTTCTTTTTGGGGTTACAAGTGAAACAATTACCAGATGGCATTTTTTTCAATCAATCCAAATATATTTTTGAAATGCTTAAAAAGTACAAAATGGCCGATTGTTCCCCAATGGCCACACCAATGGTCCCTAGGGTAAACTTACATGATGACCCTACGGGATTATCCACTGATGTCACCACATACAGAGGAATGATTGGCTCATTAATGTACTTGACCTCGAGTCGTCCTGATATTATGTTTGCAACCTGTATGTGTGCTCGATATCAATCAAACCCAAAAGTATCTCATTTGCTGGCTGTAAAACGTATTTTTCGATACTTAAAAGGTACTCCATATTTGGGTTTGTGGTATCCAAAGAACACTGGTTTTGATTTTATTGCTTATTCTGATGCGGATCATGGAGGTTGTAATTTAGACAGGAAAAGCACGTCGGGAGGTGCTCACTTTTTGGGAAACAAACTAATCAGTTGGACTTCAAAGAAGCAGAATTGTGTCTCAATTTCAACGGCTGAGGCAGAATATGTAGCAGCTGCAGTATGTCTTTCTCAAGTCCTCTGGATCCGCACTCAACTTCGGGATTATGGCTATGAAGTGCAAGCAATCCCAATCTACTGTGATTCAACCAGTGCTATCTCCATCTCTGCTAATCCGGTTCAACACTCTCGCACTACACATATCGATATTCGATATCATTTTTTGAAAGATAACATTGAAAAAGGACTTATTGAGTTACACTTTGTCGAAACCGATTCCAAATTGCTGATATTTTTACAAAACCTCTGGAGGAAAAACGATTTAAATTTCTTATCTCCAAACTCGGCATGTTAAACTTAAAAGATTAACTCGGAATTCCTATGTTGTATTTTATCTGTATACCTGTTTTTTACATGTGTGCTTCTGTATGATAATTTGCTTAATTACGTTTTAGAGGGGGAATACTATTCTGAGGGGGAATTCTGTGTTAAGGGGGAATCATAATTTGAGGGGGAATTTCTGTTTATGAGTATTTGTTGAATAATTGATTTTTCAGGGTCGAAATTGTAAAATTTAAATATGGGTATCCATGGATCACCCATTGGGCTTTCGGATCACATATAAGGTTACAAGTGAATTAGGTTTTCATAATTACATCAATCTCTACTGTTTTTCTCTCTGGGCAAACGAAGAACACAAGTTTTTTTTAGGTAAATTTATTTTGTGTTGAAATTTTACTCTAAACTGCTTGCATCGTCTTGATATTATGTGTTTATATGCTAACGTTTGTGTGTGGTTTTCAATTATACTCTATTGTTTGCGTTTTTCTTCACGGATTTCCCACCAAGGCTTCACACGAATGCTTTTTGTACCCACACGAACTGTGTGATTCGAATGAGTATTCCATGTAGGCGACCAGCATGACACGACCAGGTTTTCGTTGACACGACCAGGTTTTCGTTGGCGACCAGCATGACACGACCAGGTTTTCGTTGGCGACCAACATTACACGATCAGGTTCCACATGGACGGCTAGGGTTTTCAAGCCTTAAACGAACAGGCATTCACAAACCCTATTCTCGCTGTATATTGTTTAAGCGTTCATTCGACCCAAAATTCACCCTACACGAACAGCCCTCAACGAATACATATACAACTCAAAACCACGAACAAAGTTTAGGCAGCTAGGTTGAAGTGACGGCTAGGGTTGAAGTGTTCATTCGACTTTATAATTCCCATACACGAACAGACTTGAAGACTTGGGTTTTAGGAATTGCAAGCTAGGGTTTTATGGTTCTTGCCAACTAGGGTTTCAAAGAATTCGCTAAGTACTTAGACGACCAGATAAGGGTTCCATTCGAACATGTTTTGCACGACTAGGTTTTGAACGGCTAAGGGTTTCATCTCGTTTCTTGCTCGGATGAACTTTATACCCACACGACTAAGGGTTCAAACAATCCCCATGCACGACCAGTGTTTGAACGAATAGAAATTTCCACGACTAGGGTTTTAGCAAAACAGGTCTTCGAATAGGTTTGTACCTACACGGCTAGGATTTTAGGATTTGCTGGCTAGAAACGAACAGGTCTTCGAATAAGTCCCACACGACATTCTTTGCTACCTACACGAACAGACTCCTTCGATCCCACTTTCATCATACACGAACAGGTTACTCGGGGAGTTTGTGATATTTTACTAAGGTGCTGTTCTTTTGAACCAAAGGTTTTTCCTCTGAATCAGAATACCAGCTCTGAATAATCAGAGGTGGTCCAAAACTCTGAATCTGAATCAATATACTATGTTCTTTTTTCCTTCGTAACATCTGTTTTACTATATTAGTACTAAACTGTTTCATTTATAAAACGTCTTAAATAAAAACATTCATAAAATGTTCAAACATAGTGGCAACATTTTTCAAATAAAGATAATATTCAAACAACATTTTCAACATTTTTGCATTAATTGTGCCGCAAGTTGATCTCGACAATTGATCATATATTGTTGATATGTTGTATTTCCATGTGGTTGAACCTCGTCCTCATCATACTCGTCTCCATCTTGTACATTCTCGTTAATCATCACTTAATCCTTCTTTTCGTAAAAAAATATGAATAGCAAAGCATGCAATAGTAATATCTCTTTGTTTCACTAAAGAATACGGAGTCATTCTCTTCAAGCTGGGAAAACGTGTTTTCAAAACACCAAAAGCACGCTCAATCACGTTTCTAAGTTTAGCGTGAGCGTGATTGAACAAATTAATAAACTAATTGTCTAACATCAATTTCAAGATATAAAAATTATTTAACCAAAGAAAAGTTTACATAAAAGTCAATGTAATAGTAGAAGTTTATAGGCAATCGAAAACAAATACATATTAAAAAAATTTATATCACCTAAATCTAACAAACAATCATCAATATCAATTTATATAACGAAATCAAGTGACAAACCATTGAAAAAAAATCAAAAATTATTTGAATTTAAGGATGAAAAACTTACCGGTGAAAAGAAAGAGGTAATCAGAGGTAAAAAGAGGTTTTTGATATAGGGTTGGATCAGAGGTAAAAAGAGGTTTTTTGTCTCTGGTTGAAAAAAAAAAAGAACAACAAAATTTTTAAAACCTCTGACCGGGTCAGAGTTCAGAGCCTATTAAGACTTTTTTTTGAAAAAAGAACAACACCTAAGCCTTGGCCCGAATAGGGTTTCACTTGGCCCGACCAGAGTGTTTCGGACAGGTCCTCGGATACACCTAGCCATGACTCGGACACGAATAGGATACTCGGACACGCCTAGGCATTACTCGAACTCCTTAGCCCCGATTAGTTATCCAACTGCCCCGATTCGCCCCGCTTAGTTCAAAAGTTGCCCCGACTTGATTTCTTTTGCTCGTTGACTATTCCGAGCTCCAATACGTACCTCACTTGTTTCCCGAGTACTTTTTACCTCGAGAAAAACTTAAATTTTGCGATTCCAAGTTTTCACGTTAGGGACGAAATTGAAAAATAAGAACTTTTTTAAAGAGAGAGAATTTTATTTTTTCAGCCAGTTTTCGGATACCGGTTAAGCTTACGCGCCGTATTTTGACGAGAGTCGAGCATCCGAAAAAATCCGAGATTTATTTTTCGGAAATCGAAATTGAAAAGCGTACTCATCGGTGTTATTGTACTAAAATAGTTCAACAAATTTCGGAAACACGATTGTACCAGCGACAGATCCCACGGGTGAATATTATCCGGATTTTGTGTCAACTTTTCCACATTGACATATTTTGCTTCAACTTTTAAGGGATTTCCGCCATCAAATTTACATTATGACATTAATAAAAAAAAATTAAAAAAAAAATAAAAAAAAAATAAAAAAAAGTATATATTTTGTGTTACTAACGTTTGTTTTTGTGTTAAAGATTAGATGGCGCGCACTAGGAAAACCGCTCGACCTATCTCACCCGTCCCACCAGTTCATCGCATGGAAGGTCACACTGCTCCGGCTGCACGACGCATGTTCTCTCCGGCCTTCCCTACTGAGGAAACGGTTCACCCAACTCGTTTATGGCTAGACATGAGACCCAACAACACCACCATTGATCTTAAGACACATGCATGCCAGTATCCCATAATCCTCTCAATAATCAAACATCACCCCTGGAAAGAACTCTTTGCCAGTCATCCACAGGTTCCACGGGTATACTTACAGCAGTTCTGGTATAACATGCGAACTTGAAAAATACACAGTCAAATTAACAGTTGAGCAACTCAGGAATATTCTGGAATTACCCACTTATAATGAATACGAGGAAATACCGAAACATGATGCAGACCTTTTCACATGGATTTATGAGTTGGGTTATCAAGGACATTTACGCACTCTCAAAATGGATTGGGATTTACTACCGCAACCATGGCAATTCTTGTTACAACTAATGGTACACACCACCACGCCCAAAAACCGTGGCAAAGATTATGCGAATCGAATAACCGTCATCATGTGGATCGCGTTTATCTTTAACAAGAAATTTGATGTTGCTCGCCTCATCTTCGATGATCTTCGGGACTCCATAGACCATAAAAACCAGTATCTTGAGCAAGACCAAAGGAAGGATGCGGTTAAACACTCTCTACCTACAAAAGCCCTCAAACGAAACAAGAAGGAAATTCCGATGCCATATATTCCTTACCAACGCTTCCTACAGATGATCGTTCGCGTAATCCTACAGCAAGCCCCTGCTATCCTGAACAAACGGATTGGTGATCACACGTATGGTGAGTACTTCACTCCTGTCTTTCGACCACGACCTAATCAGACGACCGAAGCAGGGATGTCCATTCCCGACCACCTACTTTCGCGCATACCAAAGGATGATGTTCATTTGATAGCCTATAGGAATCCGACCACTCGTACGGAACGATCAGAGCCGATTGTTCCTTCCCCACGAGAACTAGCGCCTTCCAGTAGTGAGAGTCTAGGTCTAGGTGAGAGTGAGGAGGATGCTGATCATCAGGATTCTGCATCTAGTTCTGATGATGATGATACAGAAGTAGGGGGTGATGGTCACAATGTGGTAGTACAGGCACCAGCACACACTCGCTCAGTACTTGTACTAGCGAGTCCTTCGGGCGCATACGAGGGAGGAGTTGAAAAAAGAGAGAGGAAGGGTGAGAGTAAAAAATATGGGGACACAATGAAAAATATAAAAGCCCCATCCGAGCCTAGGACTACACACCGGGGCACCACATCCGCTACACTCAGTCGTATGTCGACAGAGCGTATTAAACATGACATCGACTCCCCATCGATGCACCCGGAGTACACCACTCATCTCCGCTCATCATCCCCACTGGATGATGTTTCACAAAGCACGGGAAAAAGCCCAAATCTGCTAACGTCCCCTCCTTCGGAGCCGGATGTTATTGAAACAGGGAGTCACCATTCCCGACTCCCGCCTTCGGTCATACACGAGTCTCGTCCCTCACGAGTTCACTTTGCACATGTCGCTCCCAGATCTGGTTGTCTTTGTGACACTAGCGGAACGGTTGTAGGACGTTCGCAAACCGAACGCTTCCGAGGATCGACCGGAAATCCTGCCTCCGTTAACATTATGCCAACGGTCGATGCAGGTTCGTCTAGACGTGACTTTGTGTCACAGAAAGATACGGCAACGGGCAATCTCAGTGATCCCGGGTTACCCCAATGGATGCTTGACGCTGCCCTCAAACCAGCACATTATCAGGATACGCGCGGAAAAGGAAAACAGGTGGTCCCGCCAGTGAATCTCAATACTCGGATAAACCATCACTTGGATATGGTCTAACAACATCAGCAGCATGCACAGGCTCCAATTATTTCATCTCCTCTTCGGGAAAGATCATCTTCTTCTCCTGTTATCTCATCACCTGCTGCCCCTGCAGTTCCGATTAAACTAAGGATGAAGCAAACTCTGGAAACCAAGGCTGTGCCAACTAAAACCCCGGTCCCAGCTCCGAAACCCACCATTGAAAACCTTTCATCTGAAATTGTGCAAGAACTGTTGAACACTATACCTAGGGACGTACTTGAAACTGCCCTACTCGAGCGCATTATCTACACTGACGAACCTTCCGCTCGAGATACTTTGATATTGGATGCTCTTGCAATAGATGATGATTTTCAACCAACGACCATGGAAGAACTGTTTAACAATCAACTCCGAGACCTCTCAGCTATTGTTGACAAATACAGAGGGTTGAAAGAAAATTTTCGGGTTGAGGCGCAGGGTTCTAAACGGCGACATTCAGATGATGATCCTGATAATCATCCGAATGAGGGGGAAAAGAACGAGAAGCGCCAATCATAGAAACACAAGAATGTTGAGGGTTTAAGTGACAAGGTCCCAAATGTTGAAACAAGCACAGGGGAAACAAAAGCAAAGACAGTCACAAGCAAGGAAAAGAAAAATCAACAAATGGAGCAGTTATACCATGAAGCAATGGTTCTCGGTCAGGATGAAAAGCTAGATGATGCATACAACAGTGTGGTGCGTGCTCGTAAAAGAGAACTAACAGACTATGGTGATGAAGACAACTGGTATCCACCTAAGTACGATTGGGAGGATCGACTCAAACAGAGTGATGTAAGAGCGTGTTATGAAAGTATGATGCAAAGGGAGAACAGGAAACTTCAAAAAGAACATACTGAACTCTACAGGTACGCCCTAACAAATGATTTTGGAGAACCAAAGTTTACTGACGTTGATCTCGATGAACAGAAAGCAATCCATAAACGAATCAATCAACCGTTCATGGAGGATCAAGTTCGTAACTTCTATGTCAAAACTCCAAGAAAAATCAAGGAAATTCGTCTTCATGGATATACCAAGTTTGAAAAGGAGCTCTGGTTTAAATTGAAACACATCATTCACGAAAAACAGCAAGAACCAGAAAAGGTATACTAAATCTATCCGATCACACATATACGAACAGTCGAATCAAAATTCCACAACGGACTTGAGTATACCACCTTCACAGTTGCTGGAACAAATGGGAAAGTGTACGACTTCTCTGAAGCTGACTTCGCCAATCTGAACCCAAATGATATAGAACACCTGTTCATGTCCATGAAACGATGGTCAACAGAAACAAGAGTTGATAGACTTGCTGAAGATCGAATAAAACGTTTTATGGAAATGAAAGTGAAAGAAGCTTCATTTCAAGACTTCCAGATGGCTCTCGAAGGTGGAAAAGGAAAGGTTAATTTGACAGCTCCACAACAGTCATTTGAATTCATTCATGTCAGTAAATGGGCCATAGTGAACCTCGGAAACAAAGGGATTGTCTACACAAGTCCTCACTGGAAGGGTAATGTTGTTATGTTGTTCAATGAAGTACATCACTTCTCTACAGGAACCCTCAGGCTAATTAAAGACGAGATTGAAACTATCATCAAAAATCAAATGACTGAAGACTTTAAAGATATCAAGTGGAAAGCAAAAAGAATCGAATATGAGCTTGGAAAGGATGCGATCGAGAAGTGCCTAGAAAACAGAAAATTCGTTCAAAGGTACGAAATGCATTTGAAGATCAGAGAAAACAGATACTCCGTCTATGCAACAATCAAAGCAAGACGTAAGCAAGAAATGCAGCAGGAGCAAGACGAGTGTGCTAAAATGTATCCTGAACTCAAAGACAACCAAGATCAAGCTCAGATTTCTCAAGATTAGAAGACTAAAAACTCAGTAGTTAATTTTGCATTTCAATTGAATATTTTGAATTTATGTTTTTTTAAGAAACCATACCAAAGGGGGAAATTGTAGAACTTAGAATAGTTGTTACGGTTCTTATTATGATGTATTACACATTTACCCCCTTGCCTATAAATAGGTGAGGGGGGGAAGTAATAAGAGAACTTTTGGCATTATTCTTATTTCTTATAGGGTAGTATGGGAGTTTGAAATTGTAATGTATGGAAAGGTTTTTAGAAAATTAGGGTTTAAAAGTACCTATGGGTTTTTAGAATTAGGGTTTTGATTTTAAAAGGGTATTTTTTGTTTGATTGAGTTTTTTATGGATGAAATGGCTTCAAATATCCTTCTTCGGACATTCTTAATGCTATTGTGACCTACGGGATTATGAAACATGAATATCACCCACCTAAACCGTGATTCTAACTCGTACCTGAAGAAATCTAGGTTTTATAAGGAAATTAGGGTATTAATGGGTACAAGTGGTTTGGATTGTTGATTTCGGTTATTATAAAGTTTATTAGGGTAGTGTGGGAGTTTGGACTAGAAATTGTAATGTATGGAAAGGTTTTTAGAAAATTAGGGTTTAAAAGTACCTATGGGTTTTTAGAATTAGGGTTTTGATTTTAAAAGGGTATTTTTTGTTTGATTGAGTTTTTTATGGATGAAATGGCTTCTAATATCCTTCTTCAGACATTCTTCACGTCATTTTGATCTACGGGATTATGAAACATGAATATCACCACCTAAACCGTGATTCTAACTCGTACCTGAAGAAATATAGGTTTTATAAGGAAAATAGGGTTATGAAAATAGGGTTTTAATGGGTATAACGTAGTTTGGATTGTTGATTTCGGTTATTACAAAGTTTATTAGGGTAGTGTGGGAGTTTGGACTAGAAATTTGTAATGTATGGTAAGGTTTTTAGAAAATTTGGGAGGTTTTTCAAGTACCTATTGGGTTTTTAGAATTAGTGTTTTGATTTTAAAGGGTATTTTTTGTTTGAGTTGATTTTTTATGTAAGAAATGGCTTCTAATACCTTCTTCAGACATTATTCACTGCTTCATTTTGCATCTACGAGATATGAAACATGAGTATCACCCACCTAAACCGTGTTGATTCTAACTCGAACCTGAAGAAATCTGGGTTTAAAGAAAAGTAGGGTATAATGGGCTTTAACGTAGTTTGATTGATTGATTTCTGTTATTACACAGTTTATTAGGGTAGTGTGGGAGTTTGGACTAGAAATTGTAATGTATGGTAAGGTTTTAGAAAATTAGGGTTTAAAAGTACCTATGGGTTTTTAGAATTAGGGTTTTGAAATGGCTTCTAATATCCTTCTTCAGACATTCTTCACGTCATTTTGATCTACGGGATTATGAAACATGAGTATCACCCACCTAAACCGTGATTCTAACTCGTACCAGAAGAAATATAGGTTTTATAAGGAAAATAGGTTTTAATGGGTATAACGTAGTTTGGATTGTTGATTTCGGTTATTACAAATTTATTAGGGTAGTGTGGGAGTTTGGACTAGAATTGTAATGTATGGTAAGGTTTTAGAAAATCAGGGTTTTAAAAGTACCTATGGGTTTATAGAATTAGGGTTTTGATTTAAAAGGGTATTTTTTGTTTGATTGAGTTTTTTATGATGAAATGGCTTCTATATCCTTCTTCAGACATTCTTCACGTCATTTTGATCTACGGGATTATGAAACATGAATATCACCCACCTAAACCGTGATTCTAACTCGTACCGGAAGAAATATAGGTTTTATAAGGAAATTAGGGTATTAATGGGTACAACGTGGTTTGGATTGTTGATTTCGGTTATTATAAAGTTTATTAGGGTAGTGTGGGAGTTTGGACTAGAAATTGTAATGTATGGTAAGGTTTTTAGAAAATTAGGGTTTAAAAGTACCTATGGGTTTTTAGAATTAGGGTTTTGATTTTAAAAGGGTATTTTTTGTTTGATTGAGTTTTTTATGGATGAAATGGCTTCTAATATCCTTCTTCAGACATTCTTCACGTCATTTTGATCTACGGGATTATGAAACATGAATATCACCCACCTAAACCGTGATTCTAACTCGTACCGGAAGAAATATAGGTTTTATAAGGAAATTAGGGTTTTAATGGGTATAACGTGGTTTGGATTGTTGATTTCGGTTATTATAAAGTTTATTAGGGTAGTGTGGGAGTTTGGACTAGAAATTGTAATGTATGGTAAGGTTTTTAGAAAATTAGGGTTTAAAAGTACCTATGGGTTTTTAGAATTAGGGTTTTGATTTTAAAAGGGTATTTTTTGTTTGATTGAGTTTTTTATGGATGAAATGGCTTCTAATATCCTTCTTCAGACATTCTTCACGTCATTTTGATCTACGGGATTATGAAACATGAATATCACCCACCTAAACCGTGATTCTAACTCGTACCGGAAGAAATATAGGTTTTATAAGGAAATTAGGGTATTAATGGGTATAACGTGGTTTGGATTGTTGATTTCGGTTATTATAAAGTTTATTAGGGTAGTGTGGGAGTTTGGACTAGAAATTGTAATGTATGGTAAGGTTTTTAGAAAATTAGGGTTTAAAAGTACCTATGGGTTTTTAGAATTAGGGTTTTGATTTTAAAAGGGTATTTTTTGTTTGATTGAGTTTTTTATGGATGAAATGGCTTCTAATATCCTTCTTCAGACATTCTTCACGTCATTTTGATCTACGGGATTATGAAACATGAATATCACCCACCTAAACCGTGATTCTAACTCGTACCGGAAGAAATATAGGTTTTATAAGGAAATTAGGGTATTAATGGGTACAACGTGGTTTGGATTGTTGATTTCGGTTATTATAAAGTTTATTAGGGTAGTGTGGGAGTTTGGACTAGAAATTGTAATGTATGGTAAGGTTTTTAGAAAATTAGGGTTTAAAAGTACCTATGGGTTTTTAGAATTAGGGTTTTGATTTTAAAAGGGTATTTTTTGTTTGATTGAGTTTTTTATGGATGAAATGGCTTCTAATATCCTTCTTCAGACATTCTTCACGTCATTTTGACCTACGGGATTATGAAACATGAATATCACCCACCTAAACCGTGATTCTAACTCGTACCGGAAGAAATATAGGTTTTATAAGGAAATTAGGGTTTTAATGGGTATAACGTGGTTTGGATTGTTGATTTCGGTTATTATAAAGTTTATTAGGGTAGTGTGGGAGTTTGGACTAGAAATTGTAATGTATGGTAAGGTTTTTAGAAAATTAGGGTTTAAAAGTACCTATGGGTTTTTAGAATTAGGGTTTTGATTTTAAAAGGGTATTTTTTGTTTGATTGAGTTTTTTATGGATGAAATGGCTTCTAATATCCTTCTTCAGACATTCTTCACGTCATTTTGATCTACGGGATTATGAAACATGAATATCACCCACCTAAACCGTGATTCTAACTCGTACCGGAAGAAATATAGGTTTTATAAGGAAATAGGGTTTTAATGGGTATAACGTGGTTTGGATTGTTGATTTCGGTTATTATAAAGTTTATTAGGGTAGTGTGGGAGTTTGGACTAGAAATTGTAATGTATGGTAAGGTTTTTAGAAAATTAGGGTTTAAAAGTACCTATGGGTTTTTAGAATTAGGGTTTTGATTTTAAAAGGGTATTTTTTGTTTGATTGAGTTTTTTATGGATGAAATGGCTTCTAATATCCTTCTTCAGACATTCTTCACGTCATTGTTGACCTACGGGATTATGAAACATGAGTATCACCCACCTAACCGTGATTCTAACTCGTACCGGAAGAAATTTAGGTTTTATAAGGAAATTAGGGTATTAATGGTACAACGTGGTTTGGATTGTTGATTTCGGTTATTATAAAGTTTATTAGGGTAGTGTGGGAGTTTGGACTAGAAATTGTAATGTATGGAAAGGTTTTAGAAAATTAGGGTTTAAAAGTACCTATGGGTTTTTAGAATTAGGGTTTTGATTTTAAAAGGGTACTTTTTTGTTTGATTGAGTTTTTATGGATGAATGGCTTCTAATATCCTTCTTCAGACATTCTTCACGTCATTTTGATCCTACGGGATTATGAAACATGAATATCACCCACCTAAACCGTGATTCTAACTCGTACCGGAAGAAATCTAGGTTTTATAAGGAAAATAGGGTATTAATGGGTATAACGTGGTTTGGATTGTTGATTTCGGTTATTACAAGTTTTATTAGGGTAGTGTGGGAGTATGGACTAGAAATTGTAATGTATGGTAAGGTTTTTAGAAATTAGGGTTTAAAAGTACCTATGGGTTTTTAGAATTAGGGTTTTGATTTTAAAAGGGTATTTTTTGTTTGATTGAGTTTTTTATGGATGAAATGGCTTCTAATATCCTTCTTCAGACATTCTTCTCGTCATTTTGATCTACGGGATTATGAAACATGAATATCACCCACCTAAACGTGATTCTAACTCGTACCTGAAGAAAGATAGGTTTTATAAGGAAAATAGGGTTTTAATGGGTATAACGTAGTTTGGATTGTTGATTTCGGTTATTACAAAGTTTATTAGGGTAGTGTGGGAGTTTGGACTAGAAATTGTAATGTATGGTAAGGTTTTTAGAAAATTAGGGTTTAAAAGTACCTATGGGTTTTTTAGAATTAGGGTTTTGATTTTAAAAGGGTATTTTTTGTTTGATTGAGTTTTTTATGGATGAAATGGCTTCTAATATCCTTCTTCAGACATTCTTCACGTCATTTAGACCTACGGGATTATCAAAACATGAATATCACCCACCTAAACCGTGATTCTAACTCGTACCGGAAGAACTATAGGTTTTATAAGGAAATAGGGTTTTAATGGGTATAACGTGGTTTGGATTGTTGATTTCGGTTATTAAAGTTTATTAGGGTCGTGTGGAGTATGGACTAGAAATTGTAATGTATGGTAAGGTTTTTAGAAAATTAGGGTTTAAAGTACCTATGGGTTTTAGAATTAGGGTTTTGATTTTAAAAGGGTACTTTTTGTTTGATTGAGTTTTTTTATGGATGAAATGGCTTCTAATATCCTTCTTCAGACATTCTTCACGTCATTTTGATCTACGGGATTATGAAACATGAGTATCACCCACCTAAACCGTGATTCTAACTCGTACCGGAATGAAATATAGGTTTTATAAGGAAAATAGGGTTTTAATGGGTATAACGTGGTTTGGATTGTTGATTTCGGTTATATACAAGTTTATTAGGGTAGTGTGGGAGTTTGGACTAGAAATTGTAATGTATGGTAAGGTTTTTAGAAAATTAGGGTTTAAAAGTACCTATGGGTTTTTAGAATTAGGGTTTTGATTTTAAAGGGTATTTTTTGTTTGATTGAGTTTTTTATGGATGAAATGGCTTCTACTATCCTTCTTCAGACATTCTTCACGTCATTTTGATCTACGGGATTATGAAACATGAGTATCACCCACCTAAACCGTGATTCTAACTCGTACTGGAAGAAATCTAGGTTTTATAAGGAAATTAGGGTATTAATGGGTACAACGTGGTTTGGATTGTTGATTTCGGTTATTATAAAGTTTATTAGGGTAGTGTGGGAGTTTGGACTAGAAATTGTAATGTATGGTAAGGTTTTTAGAAAATTAGGGTTTAAAAGTACCTATGGGTTTTTAGAATTAGGGTTTTGATTTTAAATTGATTGAGTTTTTTATGGATGAAATGGCTTCTAATATCCTTCTTCAGACATTCTTCACGTCATTTTGATCTACGGGATTATGAAACATGAGTATCACCCACCTAAACCGTGATTCTAACTCGTACCGGAAGAAATATAGGTTTTATAAGGAAATTAGGGTATTAATGGGTACAAACGTGGTTTGGATTGTTGATTTCGGTTATTATAAAGTTTATTAGGGTAGTGTGGGAGTTTGGACTAGAAATTGTAATGTATGGTAAGGTTTTTAGAAAATTAGGGTTTAAAAGTACCTATGGGTTTTTAGAATTAGGGTTTTTGATTTTAAAAGGGTATTTTTTGTTTGATTGAGTTTTATATGGATGAAATGGCTTCT
>CAJVGC010000270.1:0-30143 GCA_910822075.1 Senecio squalidus
TCTCGAAACAAAATACACCCTTCCACGGAGAGACTTACAATAACGCCACTTCGCCGACCTTGAATTCCAAAGGGTGCTGTCGCAAAACCACATAATCCTCCAGACGATTTCTAGGGGCAAAAAAATACGATCCTAAATCTAAGATCTTATCGGTAGTCTCCGGGGTCAACTCCGGACCCTTAATCTGGCTAACATCAATCCCAGCTCAACAAGGTGGAGACCTACACTCATGACAGTAGAGAGCCTCAAGCGGCGCGCAACAAAGATGGGGCGGTAACTATTGTCGTACGAAAACTCGACCAACTGCAAATGTCTATCCCGACTCCCGCCCAAATTCAAAACACGCGCGTCACGATCAGAAATGACGGAAAAATCTCGTCAATATGCAAACTCAAAGGTTTCTCTATTCGGTAATCTTCTCGAATAGGCAGAAAATGTGTTGACTTATGCAGCCGTTCCACGATAATCCAATGATATAATCCTCGGTGAGGGCCTCCTGATAAGCCTGACTGATACGAGCCTTCAAGCTCGGCTGAGTCGAAATCATTATGGTGCGTACTCTCACCGGATTAATCGACTTCGTGCGACTTAACGCATCGGCTACTATATTCGCTTTACCCAGATGGTAGCGAATCTCACGAACATAATCGTCATGCTACCCAACTCGTCAACGTAATGCATTTAGCATCTTTCCTTTTTAACGAAAAGTATCGGCGCGCCCCAAATGAGAGAAACTCGGCTAACGAAGCCTTTGTTCACCAATCCCTATGTCTGCTTCGATAGTTCTTACTTCTCCGAAGGTGCTAACCGATAAGAAGCCTTCGCCACTGGCGCTGCTCTCGAACTAGGTCAACCCAAAACTCCACGTCTCAAATAGGGGTAATCCATATAAGTCCTCTGGGAACACATCGGGAAGGTCACGTACCGCGGAGAAATCCAAAACTACAGGTATGTAAGAAAGAGTGAACAATCCCACTCGATGTACTCCCGAACTTCAAATCCTGAGACGACCTTAAGGCGCTTCTCCGCCTTATCCCCCCGACGTAACAACAGTCTTCCTGCTATAACAGTATGCGGATAATCTTCTCGCACATATAACCTCTACACGGTGTGTCGACAACCAACCCATGCTAATAATAACGTCGAATCTACCTAAGGCGATCGGAATCGAGTTGGTAGGAAAAGAATGGTCATCGGAATAACAACAATAGACAGAAAGAGCTTCGGTAGCAGAAAAACTCACCAACGGCTAACTCTATTTCGAAGGAAGACGCTAAAGATAAAATCGTGCAAAAAGTCATAGTCTTAAACGCATCGGATATAAAATTCTTCGAATGACGGACTAAAATCTGGAATAGGTAGAATTGAAAATTAATGACTCAAAAATGGTTAACAATAGCAGTTACGTTCCGTTCTCGCATAATTTGTTTCGAACTAGGCGTAGTTGATCAAGTTACGCGTAGTTGGATGCGAATCATGCAATTGCGGAATTAACCCACTAAAGTTTAAAAGTTTGAAAAGTATGATTGGTGAAGAGTCTTTATTACAGTTTGGTTTGGTATCGCTGATTATTACGTCGTAGGGAAGTGACGAATAAAAATCTGGGGTCGGATCTCTCGGATACGCACTCGTAGGACAACCTCGTTTCGTCGACTTCTTTTCAGATAATAGCTTTCTTCGGTGACAACGCAAAAGAGACGTAAAAAAATAAAAATAAAATAAGAGGAAAGAGAAGTTCACAAAATAAGGAATTTAAAGCCAAACATTAGGATCAAGCAGAATATATGCGGGCTGACTTTAGATGAGAAAAGTGCTCGTACCAGCTGTAGCTAACTTAGGACACTTGTCCCTGCGATGCTCGGGAGATCCACATTCATAACATTTTCCCTTCGTGGTCTTACAGAATCTACCCGTGTGGCCCAACTTCTTACATTTATCACATTCCCAACAAGCCATTTGCCTGGAATGGTGATTACCACACCGATCGCATTTCGGGTACTTACTCTGAGTACCAATCATGATTGCTCTGCCTCGAGGGTCCAATATAGACGAAGTTCCAGCACCCGCTGTAACCACCTCGGGGCACTGATTCTTAAGATGTCCGACAGAACCACACTCATAACAATTTCCCTTCGGGATCTTACAAAAGCTCTGGGTATGCCCTAATTTCTTACACCGTCCGCAAACCCAACATTTTATCCCCTTAGCGTGGGGGTTACCACAACGAACACACTTTGGAGGCCTACCCTGGGCATTTGGAGCCACCGTTGCATATGCTTGCACAACCTGAGGAGCAACCTGCCTCCTAGCTCTCTTCGGCGAGTCCCCATAACGGTCTCCACCGCCTCGTTTCCTTTCAGAGTTTTGCTTAACTACCACTGACGGTACTCCACCATCACGGACCGCATTCTGGATTAACGTGGTCACCATCTCCACTGCACTCTGGAATGTGCTCGGTTTGGAGGAAACATCACTGCCAAGTACACAAACCTCGGGTCCACCAGACCCGATATCCATATCCTCAGGACCATCGTGTTCCGTTCCTCCACCGGTGCCATCAACTTCAGGGCCTTTACCTTTAACCTTCGGCTCGGAATCATTCTGATCCGAACCATCAGTCCCCGTACCAGTTTCCGTACCAGTATCCGGAACACCAACCTCCTGCGACATGTAATCCCTAACCTGAGCGATGACAGTAGATCTCATGGCTTCCCACTGCTCGGCTATGAGTTGTCTGACGTCCGTCGTCATATCCATTTCCTCATCGCTGAATTCCACATTCGGAGTCTCGTCAACGGCTTCCGCGCTCGGACGACCATGTCTCGCTGACCACCTCGTCGCTGTCGTCTTCAGGGGCATCGTTCTAAAAGAGACGAAAGAAAATTCGATCAGCAAATGTGTGCAAAAACAAGGCCAAACGCCACAACACGACGCGTAATTAAACACACATAAAAACAGTGCACACATTGCAATCAGAGAAAATCGATTTAAAAAGCCTGGTCATAGTCCAAGTGATTTACTCAGTTAAAATCACTCGGTTCGCTATAACCTTTGGCTCTGATACCAACTTCTGTCACACCCCGCTAAAACAAGCGGAAACACGGGATGTTCCAGTTATCAGATCAAGAGTCAAATGTTACAACAATACAACCAATAAACCAACATCAAAATAACATTAATCATGCCAAGTGTTTACAAAATACAATACAAATTCAAAAGCGATAAATCGCCGAGTACGAATGTATTACAAAACATAACAAAACGGAACCACAAGGACATTACAACAAGTATCACAAGTTCCGAAATACACAAGACAAATATCCCAAAAGCACACATGGCATGATCAACAGGAATCCTTAGTTTCCTGCAAAGCGTTAAAACGACATCAACAACATGTTGGTGAATTATTCGCAAATTTAAAGTAACAGTTGACCCATCGACAAGTTTTATCAAAACAACGTTAATTTCAATGGATATATCTTGTTTTCAACAACCAATAGTGAGAGGTACTTTGCCTAGACTTTTCATACACTGAACCTGACCGTACAACCCCAAATCCTGAGGTCGCCAACCAAAGGTAACAAATCAATTAACCGGCCATAACTTCCACTCCTAGAAACATTCTACCGAGCAGAGAGGGTTAGGTCTATAACCCATATAGATCTATATATATGTAACCGTTGGGCATAAAGCTTAACAAGTGTATACGGGGGCCTCAACAAAGGCTAATGGCTTAATCTAAGGCAGACCTAATCCACTAGGCAAACAAGATAATCAACAACATTCCGCATACAAGCAGACATTTTAAAATACGCTTTACAGCCCAAAATATTTAAGACAAGGGCTACGAATAACTCACAGATAAAGCTTCAGCAAACAAATATCGGGTACCCAAACACAGAGCTACAACTCCACCGCCTAAGTGCCTTAAACAATAAACAACATAGTCTCAGTATCTCTATAAGTCTAGGTCCGGTTTAGCCTTGTCGGTTAAGATTAAGTTAAATAAGGTATTCCAAATATTAGTAAGTTTAAATGGGGTGACGTATTTAGAAGGCGATGTTCCGCGTCAAATACGATCGTCCGGAGAGATATCGGCATTCCACGTCATAATCGTCAACAGGAGAAGAATGATAATCCGAATCGAAAATGATTACAAGGAGTATCGGTTAATCGAATATTGTTAACAAGTTTCAATAGATCGACCGAGGTCAACGGAAACAATGTTGACTTGGTCAAAGTCAAACGTAAGGAACGTTGACTTTATAAAAGTCAAAGTCATAGATGTTGACTTATGAAAGTCAAAGTTATATTATGTTGACTTAGGAAAGTCAAATGTTAATTATGTTGACTTATTAAAGTCAAAATCAAATTAAAAGTCCAATTTGACACTTAGAATAATTTGAAGTGTTTTCATACCAAAATGTTAGAGTAAAATACCTTTTCGAAACCATTTTATAACATTTGTCGCAAAACATAATTTGATGGCTTAAAACGATGATCAATACGTCGCAAAAAGGTTGAACAACTCCGTTTTAAGTAATAAATGATATTTTTGATTGCGTTGGCGTCTTTGAGTCCAAAGACTATATTATGGTATAATATGTTACTTTAAGTGTTTAAGTGTTTTAATTGTAGTAAAAACGTCGTGAAGAGTCATGAAAGGAAAATCCGGCAGCGCTTCCGCGTCGTAAATCATTTGTCCAAAGTCCGAACACTTTCCCGCTCGATAACATGTTATACTTTAAACTTTTCTCATATTACTTAGTACAATAATAAGTTAATTATGATACATTTTAGTAATTTCCGTCCATTCACAATCAAATCCGATAACTTTTCAAGTGTTGGTCTAATAGTTACTCCTAACCGTTTTCAAGGCTAAAACCGAAACAATATGAAAGGAAAGGATAATGAAACGAAAGATTCACAAGAATAGCAATTTTATACCGTTGGCACCGCAAGATTGACAAGATTAGAATCCGGAGCCAAGGACTTCGGTGACGTGGTACTGAGGTCAAGTCCTCCTCCAAAACACAAGACACTCACCGTTAACAAGGGTTCACAATATAACAAGTTTGAGGTGCAATTTAACGGTTTACAAAATTTCAGAATCTGGTCTACGACCGCGCCGCGGTGGGATGACCGCGCCGCGGTCGTCATCAGACGACAGAATTTTTACAAAATCGTTTTATGTTGGAAAATCATCTTTTTATGTAATAGATTCAAACATGCAAGTTCTGGAATCATCAAAACACTTTTAAACGATCATTTTGTCAAGCTTTTCACCATTTAAATCAAAGATCCATTACATTTTATAAAAATCTTGATTTCAAAGATTATTAACCATCAAATGTTATAAAACTCATTTTTCTTTAGTTAGATGAGACATGCATTAAGTAAATCAAAAGAAAAACAGTAGAGATTTGTTATTATACCCCAAAGAAAATGAAGATGGGATGATCTAGCACGATTTGAAGATGATTCTTGATGTTTGATGATGATTTTGACCCGAAATTGATATAACCCAAGTAAACTTCCAAATGGATGACCAACCCTAGCTTCCCATGATGATATAAACGATTTATTGTGGTGAAATTGGTGTTTATTTGATGATTACTTGCTGGGATTACAGCCACAAGAAAGGAAAAGAAAGAAAATATGGGTGTTTTTGTGTGTTAGCTTCAATAGAGAGAGAGAGGTATGTAAATCTTATGTGTGTGTGTGTTTGTAAGATGAAATGGGACATGGAGGACACCTAAATGAGACCCAAACCTGCTCCACATGAAGTGTTGACACGTTTGGGGGCAGGTGTCAAGTTTAGGTTACATGCAAGTATGACTCACAACACAACAAAAACATATCTGTCCAGGGGATGACCGCGGCGCGGCCAGCCCACCGCGGCGCGCCCAGTCTGTCTCCTGGATTGGCTCCGTTTTGTTCGTGTTGTCGATACGTACATGTATTCGTTTAGGATTCCCGATTGTTTTACAAATGAACTTAGTCAAGTTCATCATAAATATTATTGGTATTATGATTCATTTAAATGATAACTTTTAAGTTTAGATTCCGAGACACGCACGATTTCGGTAACAGATAACAACGAAAAGTACGGTTTCTCGAGATAAAGAATACGTTAACCGACGAATTGGGCATAACCTCCTAACTTATATTCATGAGCATACTAACTATTTGGCACTTAGGTACAAATCAACTTACGTCGCAAGGGACGAATCAAAATAATCACATAAAACCCGATTCTCAATAATAAACCGTGAGTAAAACAAAGCGAAATAAAAGGGTCAAAACAATTGCGAATAAAATTAGAATAATGACGGTAACACAAGTACTTCAAAATGACGGGACGTCACATTTTATAGTCAACCAATGGTTTCCCTTCCCCATTCTCAGGACGTTTTTCTTTTAAGATATGATCTAAAAGGTATGATGCGGTGGAATAACTTCTAACTTGTTGATTTAAAGTTTCAAAACTGATTTTTATAGAAGAATTTTCACGTTTAAGGGCATCAATATCTTTTAAATATTTGTTAATGGAGTCCTGTTTGTTCAACAACGCTATTTCCAAATCACTGACTTGTTTGGCCAAAAGTTTGTTTTTTTCTGAAAACAGTTTTTCATTTCCTTTAACAATCTTATTTTTACGAAGTTCCTCAACAAGATTGTTATTTTCTTTTCTAATCTCATTTACTCGTTCGTCTAAAACAAAACACTTAGAACAGGAAGTGATTTTAGTTTTAGATTGTACCTTTGATGACTCTGCAGTACCTGCCCTCAATGCAAACTCCCTCTTTGTCTCTGATGCTTCCGATTCTTCCGAAGATTCCTCAGATGGTTCTTCAGATGTAACAGACTCATCCCCATCACTTTCTTCATTGAGATTCAATATTTTCACAACGTTTACTTCAGCATCGGACTGATTGTTATCAATTTGAAATTGCCAGTCCAAACCTTCGTCAGATTGAAAAACTAGAGCCTTAACATCTGAATTCTCTGTACCAGTAGAGATATTCGTGCCAGTTGTCACCAAAGCATTATTCTTGTTCACCTCAGTAGCATTTCTGTTCGCACTCCTATTTTTCTGATCTCTGAAAGGATTTAGAACAGTCCTTGGTCGTTTTGGCTTTTCACAATTACGAGCAAAATGACCTTTTTCTCCACAGTTGTGACAAGTAATGGCAGACATATCGAAACCATATTTAGTTTCCTTGTTGGCTCCGATTGTGTTAGCAGTCTTTTCACATACTCTTTTTCCCTCCTAACAAGATTAGCGAAGCCCCACATAATGTCGATTCTTTCCATCTCATCACGATCAATCTGCTCATAATCCTCCCCAGTTAAGTGTATATTTCCAATTTTACCCTGCAGCAACGTATCATAGGATCCTACTAAAGCACTCAACATAGCCATATCTTCGTTTACACCATCCACATTTCCTTTATGAAAGTGCTCGATCTTCAAACTTGTAAATGCTGATTCTGAAGTAGCTTGAGCTTGAGACTTCTGAACCGGAGTACTTTGACTTGAACTTGAGTTTGAACACCCTCAATTTCCTGATTTACTCGAGGTGTTAGCAGAAAAAGCTGTCTTCAGTGGAGCATGAGTAGGAGTGGCTGGATTGGGATCAGCGTAATATAACGAGGGATCTTGAGTGTGTCCCTTTCTCTGAGCACGAAACTTGTCATCCTGCTCCTTTTCTCTCAGTTTGGTAAATAGATCATTTAAAGTTGTGCGAGCAAGATAGCCACTTTCCTTTAACATCTCAATATACCCATTCCAGCTTTCTGGTAGAGCATCAGCAAAACATTCTACTCGTTCAGCACCAGTTGTAACCACTGAATATCCATGCATCTCACTAATCAGATGTTGAAAACGTCTGATAAGGTCGAACAATGATTCTCCATGTAAGCAAGTAAAATTGTCAAAATCCTTCTTCAGTGCTCTTCCCTTCATCGACTTCAACTTGTTGTTTCCCTCACAGTCTAATTCAAAAGCATCCCACAGTTGTTTTGAGATCTTGTATGTCTTGTACTGATGAAACACAGATCTAGGAATTTCCTAACATAAATAAGAATAAGCCTTTTTCTCAATATCATCACTCTTCCTTTGTTCCTCGGAATATCTATGAATGGGAATGAGGTCTCCATCTTCACCAAGTGGTTCATTATATCCATTTTTAATCATGTCCCACATTTTTGAGTCCAATGCATTGATATGAATTTCAAACCGAGGTTTCCAGTGTGGGTAGTCGTCCATTGAAATTAGTTTAGGGACCTTGTTTATACTTCCAGTCTCAGCATCATTAATTAACATTTCAGACATTTTAGAATTGGTACTAGCCATAGCGTATTCCATTTTAAAAAGTGAAAGTTCAATTTAAACTGCTTCTCTTTCGTGCGAATGAACTGCTTTGACTCGTACGGATGAGGTACAGATACGCACGAATGAGAGTGATTCGTACGAATGAGACAAATAACCTAAAACTCTATACGAATGAGTGATTCGCACGGATGAACAAATTGATGCACACGAATGAGTTCCTATTCGTACGGAGGAAACCTATTCGTACGGATGAACTAAAAGTTAAACTTTTTAAACAAAAATTCTAGATTCGCAGGAATGAATCCTAGATCCGCACGGATTAATTCCTATTCGTGCGGATGAGAACCTTTCAAGAACTTCGTTCGTATGCGCCGCTGAAACTAGGGTTTTGCTAAAATTCGATCAACAGGCCGATTTTCTAATCCAAAATGTTTCCTATCTGCCCAGAACTTAACCTAAACGACTCAGAAACGTTTTAAGACAATAAAAACAACTTTTGAACGTGAAAATTCCAAACGAAAGTTTCAATCATAAACCGAAAAATCTTAAAGAAATCACTAGAAGAACGTTGATTTCTACAACCAACGCTCTGATACCACTTTGTTGGGGTTGTATGGATCTTAAGAGTCAACGTTATATCTGTAACCTAGCGGAAATAAGTTATAGATTATCTAGCGAATATAAAACCTTCGGAAACGGAATCAAACCAACGATAGTTGATAAGATCGGACCTAAGGAAGACTATTCGGATGATTGTTTATACGTTATTATCGATTTGGAACAATACGAAACGGAGCAGCAGCAGTTCGGCACGAAATAGAAACCCTAGCAAAATCTTACGGAATGCAGAAACCTAGCTGGGTATATATAGGCCCAGCTTTTCATCCGTACGGATGTGATTTATATCCGTACGGATTACTTCTTATTCGTGCGGACATGTACTCGTCCGTACGAATGTAACATCTTAATAAACAAACTGTTTAACTTTCTCATTCGTGCGAATAAACCACTCATACGCACGGATATCATTCTTATCCGTGCGAATGAATCTGAATAATATTAAAACATCACAAAACACATATTTGATTTATTCATAACAACGTAAACGTTCAAGCATATAATTAATCAAACATTCAGTATTAATATTCAACCAAACAATATAAAGACTGATATAAACATTAATTACATACGAATCTAGTAACTAACGAAATGCACCTACACATGTTTCATAATCCCGTAGATCAAAATGACGTGAAGAATGTCTGAAGAAGGATATTAGAAGCCATTTCATCCATAAAAAACTCAATCAAACAAAAAATACACTTTTAAAATCAAAACCCTAATTGTAAAAACCCATAGGTACTTTTAAACCCTAATTTTCTAAAAGCTTACCATACATTACAATTTCTAGTCTATACTCCCACACTAACCTAATAAACTTTATAATAACCGAAATCAACAATCCAAACCACGTTATACCCATTAAAACCCTCATTTCCTTATAAAACCTATATTTCATCCGGTACGAGTTAGATTCACCGTTAAGGTGGGTGATATTCATGTTTCATAATCCCGTAGGTCACAATAGCATTAAGAATGTCTGAGAAGGATATTAGAAGCCATTTCATCCATAAAAAACTCAATCAAACAAAAAATACCCTTTTAAAATCAAAACCCTAATTCTAAAAACCCATAGGTACTTTTAAACCCTAATTTTCTAAAAACCTTTCCATACATTACAATTTCTAGTCCAAACTCCCACACTACCCTAATAAACTTTATAATAACCGAAATCAACAATCCAAACCACGTTGTACCCATTAATACCATAATTTCCTTATAAAACCTAGATTTCTTCAGGTACGAGTTAGAATCACGGTTTAGGTGGGTGATATTCATGTTTCATAATCCCGTAGGTCACAATAGCATTAAGAATGTCCGAAGAAGGTTATTAGAAGCCATTTCATCCATAAAAAACTCAATTAAACAAAAAATACCCTTTTAAAATCAAAACCCTAATTCTAAAAACCCATAGGTACTTTTAAACCCTAATTTTCTAAAAACCTTACCATACATTACAATTTCTAGTCCAAACTCCCACACTACCCTAATAAACTTTATAATAACCGAAATAAACAATCCAAACCACGTTATACCCATTAAAACCCTCCTTTCCTTATAAAATCTATATATCATCCGGTACGAGTTAGATTCACGGTTTAGGGGGGTGATATTCATGTTTCATAATCCCGTAGGTCACAATAGCATTAAGAATGTCTGAATAAGGATATTAGAAGCCATTTCATCTATAAAAACTCAATCAAACAAAAAGTACCCTTTTAAAATCAAAACCCTAATTCTAAAAACCCATAGGTACTTTTAAACCCTAATTTTCTAAAAACCTTACCATACATTACAATTTCTAGTCCATACTCCCACACTACCCTAATAAACTTTATAATAACCGAAATCAACAATCCAAACCACGTTATACCCATTAAAACCCTCATTTCCTTATAAAACCTATATTTCATCTGGTACGACTTAGATTCACGGTTAAGGTGGGTGATACTCATGTTTCATAATCTTGTAGGTCAAAATAACGTGAAGAATGTTTAGGTGGGTGATATTCATGTTTCATAATCCCGTAGGTCAAAATGACGTGAAGAATGTCTGAAGAAGGATATTAGAAGCCATTTCATCCATAAAAAACTCAATCAAACAAAAAATACCCTTTTAAAATCAAAACCCTAATTTTCAAATAACCTTTCCATACATTACAATTTCTAGTCCATACTCCCACACTACCCTAATAAACTTTATAATAACCGAAATCAACAATTCAAACCACGTTGTACCCATTAATACCCTAATTTCCTTATAAAACCTATATTTCATCCAGTACGAGTTAGAATCACGGTTTAGGTGGGTGATATTCATGTTTCATAATCCTGTAGGTCACAATAGCATTAAGAATGTCTGAAGAAGGATATTAGAAGCCATTTCATCCATAAAAAACACAATCAAACAAAAAGTACCCTTTTAAAATCAAAACCCTAATTCTAAAAACCCATAGGTACTTTTAAACCCTAATTTTCTAAAAACCTTACCATACATTACAATTTCTAGTCCATACTCCCACACTACCCTAATAAACTTTATAATAACCGAAATCAACAATCCAAACCACGTTATACCCATTAAAACCCTCATTTCCTTATAAAACCTATATTTCATCCGGTACGAGTTAGATTCACGGTTAAGGTGGGTGATATTCATGTTTCATAATCCCGTAGGTCACAATAGCATTAAGAATGTCCGAAGAAGGATATTAGAAGCCATTTCATCCATAAAAAACTCAATCAAACAAAAAATACCCTTTTAAAATCAAAACCCTAATTCTAATAAACCCATAGGTAATTTTAAACCCTAATTTTCTAAAAACCTTTCCATACATTACAATTTCTAGTTCATACTCCCACACTACCCTAATAAACTTTATAATAACCGAAATCAACAATCCAAACCACGTTATACCCATTAAAACCCTCATTTCCTTATAAAACCTATATTTCATCCGGTACGAGTTAGATTCACGGTTTAGGTGGGTGATACTCATGTTTCATAATCCCGTAGGTCAAAATAACCTGAAGAATGTTCGAAGAGGGATATTAGAAGCCATTTCATCCATAAAAAACTCAATCAAACAAAAAATACCCTTTTAAAATCAAATCCCTAATTCTAAAAACCCATAGGTACTTTTAAACCCTAATTTTCTAAAAACCTTACCATACATTACAATTTCTAGTCCATACTCCCACACTACCCTAATAAACTTTATAATAACCGAAATCAACAATCCAAACCACGTTATACCCATTAAAACCCTCATTTCCTTATAAAACCTATATTTATTCCGGTACGAGTTAGAATCACGGTTTAGGTGGGTGATACTCATGTTTCATAATCCCGTAGGTCACAATAGCATAAAGAATGTCCGAGAAGGATATTAGAAGCCATTCATCCATAAAAAACTCAATCAAACAAAAAATACCCTTTTAAAATCAAAACCCTAATTCTAAAAACCCATAAGTACTTTTAAACCCTAATTTTCTAAAAACCTTTCCATACATTACAATTTCTAGTCCATACTCCCACACTACCCTAATAAACTTTATAATAACCGAAATCAACAATCCAAACCACGTTATACCCATTAAAACCCTCATTTCCTTATAAAACCTATATTTCATCCGGTACGAGTTAGAATCACGGTTAGGTGTGTGATATTCATGTTTCATAATCCCGTAGGTCACAATAGCATTAAGAATGTCCGAAGGAGATTATTAGAAGCCATTTCATCCATAGAAAACTCAATCAAACAAAAAATACCCTTTTAAAATCAAAACCCTAATTCTAAAAACCCATAGGTACTTTTAAACCCTAATTTTCTAAAAACCTTACCATACATTACAATTTCTAGTCCATACTCCCACACTACCCTAATAAACTTTATAATAACCGAAATCAACAATCCAAACCACGTTATACCCATTAAAACCCTCCTTTCCTTATAAAACCTAGATTTCTTCCGGTACGAGTTAGAATCACGGTTTAGGTGGGTGATACTCATGTTTCTTAATGCTACTGTGACCTACGGGATTATGAAACATGAATATCACCCACCTTAACTGTGAATGTAAGTCGTATCGGATCAAATAAAGGTTTTATAAGGAAATGAGGGTATTAGTACCTATAGGTTTTTAGAATTAGGGTTTTGATTTTAAAAGGGTATTTTTTGTTTGATTGAGTTTTTATGGGTGAAATTGCTTCTAATATCCTTCTTCGGACATTCTTCACGTTATTTTGACCTACGGGATTATGAAACATGAATGTCGCCCACCTAAACCGTGATTCTTACTCGTACCGGAGGAAATATAGGTTTTATAAGGAAATGAGGGTTTTAATGGGTATAACGTGGTTTGGATTGTTGATTTCGGTTATTATAAAGTTTATTAGGGTAGTGTGGGAGTATGGACTAGAAATGTAATGTATGGTAAGGTTTTTAGAAAATTAGGGTTTAAAAGTACCTATGGGTTTTTAGAATTAGGGTTTTGATTTTAAAAGGGTACTTTTTGTTTGATTGAGTTTTTTATGGATGAAATGGCTTCTAATATACTTCTTCAGACATTCTTAATGCTATTGTGACCTACGGGATTATGAAACATGAATATCACCCACCTAACCGTGATTCTAACTCGTACCGGATGAAATATAGGTTTTATAAGGAAATGAGGTATTAATGGGTACAACGTGGTTTGGATTGTTGATTTCGGTTATTAATTAAGTTTATTAGGGTAGTGTGGGAGTATGGACTAGAAATTGTAATGTATGGTAAGGTTTTTAGAAAATTAGGGTTTAAAAGTACCTATGGTTTTTAGAATTAGGGTTTTGATTTTTAAAAGGGTATTTTTTGTTTGATTGAGTTTTTTATGGATGAAATGGCTTCTAATATCCTTCTTCAGACATTCTTCACGCTATTGTGATCTACGGGATTATGAAACATGAATATCACCCACCTTAACGGTGAATCTAACTCGTACCGGATGAAATATAGGTTTTTATAAGGAAAATAGGGTTTTGAATGGGTATAACGTGGTTTGGATTGTTGATTTCGGTTATTCTAAAGTTTATTAGGGTAGTATGGGAGTTTGGACTAGAAATTGTAATGTATGGTAAGGTTTTTAGAAAATTAGGGTTTAAAAGTACTTATGGGTTTTTAGAATTAGGGTTTTCATTTTAAAAGGGTATTTTTTGTTTGATTGAGTTTTTTATGGATGAAATGGCTTCTAATATCCTTCTTTAGACATTCTTCACGTTATTTTGACCTACGGGATTATGAAACATGAATATCACCCACCTAAACCGTGATTCTGACTTGTACCTGAAGAAATCTAGGTTTTATAAGGAAATTAGGGTATTAATGGGTACAACATGGTTTGGATTGTTGATTTCGGTTATTCTAAAGTTTATTAGGGTAGTGTGGGAGTATGGATTAGAAATTGTAATGTATGGAAAGGTTTTTAGAAAATTAGGGTTTAAAAGTACCTATGGGTTTTAGAATTAGGGTTTTGATTTTAAAGGGTATTTTTTGTTTGATTGAGTTTTATGGATGAAATGGCTTCTAATATCCTTCTTCAGACATTCTTCACGTCATTTTGACCTACGGGATTATGAAACATGAATATCACCCACCTAAACCGTGATTCTAACTCGTACCGGAAGAAATCTAGGTTTATAAGGAAAATAGGGTATTAATGGGTACAACGTGGTTTGGATTGTTGATTTCGGTTATTCTAAAGTTTATTAGGGTAGTGTGGGAGTTTGGACTAGAAATTGTAATGTATGGTAAGGTTTTAGAAAATTAGGGTTTAAAAGTACCTATGGGTTTTTAGAATTAGGGTTTTGATTTTAAAAGGGTATTTTTTGTTTGATTGAGTTTTTTATGGATGAAATGGCTTCTAATATCCTTCTTCAGACATTCTTAATGCTATTGTGACCTACGGGATTATGAAACATGAGTATCACCCACCTTAACCGTGAATCTAACTCGTACCGGATGAAATATAGGTTTTATAAGGAAATGAGGGTTTTAATGGGTATAACGTGGTTTGGATTGTTGATTTCGGTTATTATAAAATTTATTAGGGTAGTGTGGGAGTATGTACTATAAATTGTAATGTATGGTAAGGTTTTTAGAAAATTAGGGTTTAAAAGTACCTACTGGTTTTTAGAATTAGGGTTTTGATTTTAAAAGGGTATTTTTGTTTGATTGAGTTTTTTATGGATGAAATGGCTTCTAATATCCTTCTTCAGACATTCTTCACGTTATTTTGACCTACGAGATTATGAAACATGAGTATCACTCACCTAAACCGTGATTCTAACTCGTACCGGAAGAAATCTAGGTTTTATAAGGAAATTAGGGTATTAATGGGTACAACGTGGTTTGGATTGTTGATTTCGGTTATTATAAAGTTTATTAGGGTA
Source organism: Senecio squalidus (assembly GCA_910822075.1). Classification (NCBI taxonomy): domain Eukaryota; kingdom Viridiplantae; phylum Streptophyta; class Magnoliopsida; order Asterales; family Asteraceae; genus Senecio; species Senecio squalidus. Next base: position 15,388 of record CAJVGC010000270.1, read on the forward strand.
GTGTGGGATTATGAACTAGAAATTGTAATGTATGGAAAGGTTTTTAGAAATTAGGGTTTAAAAGTACCTATGGGTTTTTAGAATTAGGGTTTTGATTTTAAAAGGGTGCTTTTTGTTTGATTGAGTATCTTATGGATGAAATGGCTTCTAATATCCTTCTTCAGACATTATTCACGTCATTTTGATCTACGCGATTATGAAACATGAATGTCACCCACCTAAACCGTGATTCTAACTCGTACCGGAAGAAATCTAGGTTTTATAAGGAAATTATGGTATTAATGGGTACAACGTGGTTTGGATTGTTGATTTCGGTTATTATAAAGTTTATTAGGGTAGTGTGGGAGTATGGACTAGAAATTGTAATGTATGGTAGGGTTTTTTAGAAAATAAAGGTTTTTAGAATTAGGGTTTGATTTTAAAAGGGTACTTTTTGTTTGATTGAGTTTTTTATGGATGAAATGGCTTCTAATATCCTTCTTCAGACATTCTTAATGCTATTGTGACCTACGGGATTATGAAACATGAATATCACCCACCTTAACCGTGAATCTAACTCGTACCGGATGAAATATAGGTTTTTATAAGGAAATGAGGTTTTAATGGGTATAACGTGGTTTGGATTGTTGATTTCGGTTATTATAAAGTTTATTAGGGTAGTGTAGGAGTATGGACTAGAAATTGTAATGTATGGTAAGGATTTTAGAAAATTAGGGTTTAAAAGTACCTATGGGTTTTTAGAATTAGGGTTTTTATTTTAAAAGGGTATTTTTGTTTGATTGAGTTTTTTATGGATGAATTGGCTTCTAATATCCTTCTTCGGACACTCTTAATGCTATTGTGACCTACGGGATTATGAAACATGAATATCACCCACCTTAACCGTGAATCTAACTCGTACCGGATGAAATATAGTTTTTATAAGGAAATGAGGGTTTTAATGGGTATAACGTGGTTTGGATTGTTGATTTCGGTTATTATAAAGTTTATTAGGGTAGTGTGGGAGTATGACTAGAAATTGTAATGTATGGTAAGGTTTTAGAAAATTAGGGTTTAAAAGTACCTAATGGTTTTTAGAATTAGGGTTTTGATTTTAAAAGGGTATTTTTTGTTTGATTGAGTTTTTTATGGATGAAATGGCTTCTAATATCCTTCTTCAGACATTCTTCACGTTATTTTGACCTACGGGATTATGAAACATGAGTATCACCCACCTAAACCGTGATTCTAACTCGTACCGGAAGAAATCTAGGTTTTATAAGGAAATTAGGGTATTAATGGGTACAACGTGGTTTGGATTGTTGATTTCGGTTATTATAAAGTTTATTAGGGTAGTGTGGGAGTATGGACTAGAAATTGTAATGTATGGTAAGGTTTTAGAAAATTAGGGTTTAAAAGTACCTATGGGTTTTTAGAATTAGGGTTTTGATTTTAAAAGGGTATTTTTTGTTTGATTGAGTTTTTTATGGATGAAATGGCTTCTAATATCCTTCTTCAGACATTCTTAATGCTATTGTGACCTACGGGATTATGAAACATGAATATCACCCACCTTAACCGGTGAATCTAACTCGTACCGGAAGAAATATAGGTTTTATAAGGAAATGAGGGTTTTAATGGGTACAACGTGGTTTGGATTGTTGATTTCGGTTATTATAAAGTTTATTAGGGTAGTGTGGGAGTATGGACTAGAAATTGTAATGTATGGTAAGGTTTTTAGAAAATTAGGGTTTAAAAGTACCTATGGGTTTTTAGAATTAGGGTTTTGATTTTAAAAGGGTATTTTTTGTTTGATTGAGTTTTTTATGGATGAAATGGCTTCTAATATCCTTCTTCAGACATTCTTAATGCTATTGTGACCTACGGGATTATGAAACATGAATATCACCCACCTTAACCGTGAATCTAACTCGTACCGGAAGAAATATAGGTTTTATAAGGAAATGAGGGTATTAATGGGTATAACGTGGTTTGGATTGTTGATTTCGGTTATTATAAAGTTTATTAGGGTAGTGTGGGAGTATGGACTAGAAATTGTAATGTATGGTAAGGTTTTTAGAAAATTAGGGTTTAAAAGTACCTATGGGTTTTAGAATTAGGGTTTTGATTTTAAAAGGGTATTTTTTGTTTGATTGAGTTTTTATGGATGAAATGGCTTCTAATATCCTTCTTCGGACATTCTTCACGTTATTTTGACCTACGGGATTATGAAACATGAGTATCACCCACCTAAACCGTGATTCTAACTCGTACCGGAATAAATCTACGTTTTATAAGGAAATTAGGGTATTAATGGGTACAACGTGGTTTGGATTGTTTATTTCGGTTATTATAAAGTTTATTAGGGTAGTGTGGGAGTATGGACTAGAAATTGTAATGTATGGTAAGCTTTTAGAAAATTAGGGTTTAAAAGTACCTATGGGTTTTTAGAATTAGGGTTTTGATTTTAAAAGGGTATTTTTTGTTTGATTGAGTTTTTTATGGATGAAATGGCTTCTAATATCCTTCTTCGGACATTCTTCACGTCATTTTGACCTACGGGATTATGAAACATGAATATCACCCACCTAAACCGTGATTCTAACTCGTACCGGAAGAAATCTAGGTTTATAAGGAAATTAGGGTATTAATGGGTACAACGTGCTTTGGATTGTTGATTTCGGTTATTCTAAAGTTTATTAGGTAGTGTGGGAGTTTGGACTAGAAATTGTAATGTATGGTAAGGGTTTTAGAAAATTACGGTTTAAAAGTACCTATGGGTTTTTAGAATTAGGGTTTTGATTTTAAAAGGGTATTTTTGTTTGATTGAGTTTTTTATGGATGATATGACTTCTAATATACTTCTTCAGACATTCTTAATGCTATTGTGACCTACGGGATTATGAAACATGAATATCACCCACCTTAACCGTGAATCTAAGTCGTATCGGATGAAATATAGGTTTTATAAGGAAATGAGGGTTTGAATGGGTATAACGTGGTTTGGATTGTTGATTTCGGTTATTATAAAGTTTATTAGGGTAGTGTGGGAGTTTGGACTAGAAATTGTAATGTATGGTAAGGTTTTTAGAAAATTAGGGTTTAAAAGTACTTATGGGTTTTTAGAATTAGGGTTTTGATTTTAAAAGGGTATTTTTTGTTTGATTGAGTTTTTTATGGATGAAATGGCTTCTAATATCCTTCTTCAGACATTCTTCACGTTATTTTGACCTACGGGATTATGAAACATGAGTATCACCCACCTAAACCGTGATTCTAACTCGTACCGGAAGAAATCTAGGTTTTATAAGGAAATTAGGGTATTAATGGGTACAACGTGGTTTGGATTGTTGATTTCGGTTATTCTAAAGTTTATTAGGGAAGTGTGGGAGTTTGGACTAGAAATTGTAATGTATGGTAAGGTTTTTAGAAAATTAGGGTTTAAAAGTACTATGGGTTTTTAGAATTAGGGTTTTGATTTTAAAAGGGTATTTTTTTGTTTGATTGAGTTTTTTATGGATGAAATGGCTTCTAATATCCTTCTTCGGACATTATTAATGCTATTGTGACCTACGATATTATGAAACATGAATATCACCCACCTAAACCGTGATTCTAACTCGTACCGGAAGAAATCTAGGTTTTATAAGGAAATTAGGGTATTAATGGGTTCAACGTGGTTTGGATTGTTGATTTCGGTTATTATAAAGTTTATTAGGGTAGTGTGGGAGTATGAACTAGAAATTGTAATGTATGGTACGCTTTTAGAAAATTAGGGTTTAAAAATACCTATGGGTTTTTAGTATTAGGGTTTTGATTTTAAAAGGGTATTTTTTGTTTGATTGAGTTTTTTATGGATGAAATGGCTTCTAATATCCTTCTTCAGACATTCTTCACGTTATTTTGACCTACGGGATTATGAAACATGAGTATCACCCACCTAAACCGTGATTCTAACTCGTACCGGAAGAAATCTAGGTTTTATAAGGAAATTAGGGTATTAATGGGTACAACGTGGTTATGAGTCATTTATCATATCGTTTTCATAAAATATGTAACCATCCAATTTTTTACAAACGTATTGGGTAATGACCATATGCGGACCACGGGTTTGAATGCAAGAAAAGGACTAGTCGGTGCTCAATCCTTGTGGAGTCATGTGATGTGGTGGTCATACCAACGCAATTTGGCTCATTCTTGGTAACACATATAATACCTTGAACGATTATTCGAAAGTTTTGTTTCTTTCTAAACATCAAACACACCCAATGAGTTGAAACGGTAAGAATTAGACTTGAGACTGCGTTTATAAAATCTGAAGTGTTCACTAGTTAATCACTTCTAAGATATTTATTCATAATAATATTTATTCATAGTTTTTAAACATAAAAAACACGCTGACTAAATTGTTATAATTAGTTTTTTCATGCCAAATATTTCAAGTGTAGATATCCAATCACATAATTTTAAACGTGTGTAAAAGATCAACATAGATGTACCCATTTTGCTAGATCGTGTTTCGTTTGCAAAATTTGTGGATGTAGACTCGTACCATGTAGATTCAATCAAAATATTAACTCGATTACACTTTAAAGGAAAATGAAGAGCTAGACTCATTAAACTAGTACGAGTAAATAATGAATTATCAAACTCGGTCTCTCTCTCTCTCTCTCTCTCAAAACAACTAATATAAAGGACGGAAATAACACGAAAAAAATATACTCGTTGAAAGTCAAAATAAAATGAATAATAAATTTCAGAAACTTTTATTGTTATAAGTGAAAAATCTTGATAAATCACATATACGAGACTACATGATGTCCATATTTTTCGGGCCTTAAATTTTTAAAGATCTTCTTATATTAAATTACTAGTTTATTTTATGTGTATATGCGACATAAAAGTTTCAAATATAATTGAATAGAAATTGAGATCATTAACAATGATTATTAATTAATTATGTATTTAACGTGTTATTTAATATTATGCAGTTTCGTTTATATTCATATGGTTCAACTCCATATTTAAATTAGTATCAATACGGGTTAATAAACAATGGGAAAAAATAATGTAAAATATATGTATAAGGTTAACTTCAATCTAACATTTTATCGTATTGATATATGTTAACATATAGAGTAAATTAGTTGGTATTGTCTAAGTAATGATATAAAAAGTATTAAACATATTTAAGAATATACATAATGTTAAAATAAGAAATTAAAAAACAAATCATATAACGTTTTTTGTAATATGATAAAATCAAAATTTAGTGAAAAGACTCTCTGGAAAAAAAAATAATAAGATATAAAAGATATTTTAGACTTTGAATATTGATGTTAAGTTAATTTTAATTTAATATATATTAAAGTTAAAGGTTTATAATTGTAATTAAAATAGGAGGATTAAAATGAAAATAGTAAATGATGATGTAATGTGATATCTTCTGTGACAACCGTCTAAAAATCAGGAACTCGTCCGGTTATTCTATCGGCGAAATTCTCTAAGTTATTCCTTCATTATGTTCACTCGTGTGACAGTTGACCCAAGTTCGGGAAAATCCCTCAGTTACTCATTCGGTTCGAATTCTTTGTTACTCATTTGTGTTCGTATTGCTCTAATCTCGTATTTACTCTATCCGTATTTTATCGAATCAAGTGTCGGAACAATCTCCGGAATCAAATTATAAGTCCTAATACCAATAAAATCACTTTTGAACTTTCCTAAGTTCATAACTAATCATACTTAAGAACTTTCAATTAACAAAAAGGTCCAACGAAGCAATAACGCAAAAACGAAAATTTCGGAAAGACCAAAAATGGCCCGGTGCGCCGCACCAGGCACTATGGTGCGCCGCACCTCTCGCCAGATTTTCAAATTATTTACAACTTTAGTCCTTTTCTCGTTTTACACCACCACCACCCTAATTGACCAACCACAAACGAGCCTTTACTGCCCCCTTACAGTCCCTAGGTCAGTAATCAATCACATTTCATCTTTTCTTTTCTATTTTCATTTTACTAATTCATTTTTACAAAACACAAAGCACACACATACATTTTTCTCTCAACTTTCCTCCCAAAGTTCTTCATTTTCAGTGACTTTTCACAACAAAAATCAATCTTTAATCCATCCAAATCGACCCTTTCATCAATAGAAGCAAGTGGGTATTGTTTTCATCAAAAAGGACCTCGGTTGTAAAAGATTTTTTGAAGATCAAATCCGACCAAAACTCATCCTCCAAGCTTTTGCTCCGGTAGATTACTCTCTTTTTACTTTTTATACATAAATAATCATTTGCATGTAAGATCTAACGGTTAAAAATGTGTTTTTATATAAATCTTTGACTTTTATGGTCAAAAACGTTTTTAATCGAAAAACCCTTTAGATCTACGAATCTGTGAATAAAAATATTTTAGAAACTGTTAAAATGAAGTTTTGGAAGATAATAACCAGTTGCATGTTGAATCTAAACAACAAAAACGAGTATTTGTGTAGATTTATGTCATTTTGGTATAAAAACGATTTTTATCAAACTAATACTTAGATCTATGATTTGTGGTTAAAAGTTGTTTAAAATCTGTGAAAACACTATTTTATAAAGTACCTACTGGTTGCATGTCGAAACCCTTAAGTCACAAAACGTTTTTAGCAAGAAAAACGCAAAATGGGAAACGAACAGCAGCTAGGTGCGCCGCACCTGTGACCAGGTGCGCAGCACCGAGCTGCTGTTCACCCGAAAATCGTCGTTTTTACTCATTTTAAGTTTACGGTTGCAATCTGGACTTTTACCCTAGTTACTGTGGACTGACATAAATAAAATTAATAACTTGAATGAATTACTTTGGACTTATTGGACTATTTGGAACTATATAATATGTATTGTTGCGTTTTAGGTGATTTGTGAACGGAAGTGGCGGTATAATTTTTGGACATGAAATTTGGGCGCGGAAGCGCTGCCCAAATTTCCCTAGAAATTATAAAGCCACTTCAGTAAGCAAAAGCACTTAAGATGTAATGATCAAAAACAATGAACTTCCAAACTAAACATAACGTTAATCGCTTCGGACCAAATTTTCGGAACAATTTTGGACTTAACCTTTTATTTACAAACAAAAGTTACACAATATCTTCTACACATACAACACTTAATAAGAAGTTAACTTTTGAAATATATTGGTAATTCTTAGGCATTCCGCGATTCCCGGCTCGTTTCCGACCGTCTCCGAGTTCCAATCTCTTCGCAAACCGTGAGTTACATCCCCACCATGTTTTACTTTTAATACTTTTTAACATTATTTGGGGGAAGCATAAGATCATGTTTTGTAACTTATAAACAACTTGCGATACTTAAACTTTGGTTTATCAAAACTTTGACACTGAAACGTCTACTTAAATCGCTTATGCGTAAAACATTCTTTCACTAATGATACTATTGTTATCTCTTTAAGTCAACTATTTATTGAATCTTGTTCTAAACTTTGAATCTATGAATCATTTTAATTTGAATCTTACAAACTATCATGCGTATTTGTGTTAATGCCTTAGCGGGATAACTAAACTAGGATGCTTGTAGGTAACCAATACTTGATGGATGTATAAGCCGTAAGATCTCTTGAATGTTTTACATATACTTACTTGAATGCCCGTTTTTAGTATCTCTCTCTCTTATACACTATTAGAATTAGCCGTTAGTCATATGGGTATCGATACTTAGGAGGGGTCACTCCTTACTCAGGGTTAGCGTCCCAAGTACATATTACTACCTCTCTCATTGAATTACTTACTTAAACGTTTTTGGGCTGCCATCTCGACCATACAATCGGTTTAGTGTATACTTACTACTTATATTATGCCAAGTCATTGAATTACAAGGTACCTTTAGTTAAGTTATAACACATATCCCATACGCATATACCTTAATTTAGCGACTGAATCCGCACTTACTTATTTTAGCGACTGAATCCGCACTTACTTAATTTAGCGACTGAATCCGCACTTACTTTTATATAGCGCCTGGTTTTCGCTATCTTTACTAAACTACTAATTATTCACTTTACTCGCTTACTTATAAACTTTTTACCTTCTATTCCTATTTTCGGAAACTTTCTACTTTTGGTAACTTTCTTTATGGTAACTTACTATTTTTGGTAACCCTACCAAACTCTAAACTGTAACTCACTCACTACGTTTCGTAGTTGACACTTTATCTTATGTTTCAGGAAATTAATGTAAGCTTCGGGAATGCATGGCAAGGAGGGTCGATATGGTCACGTGAGGCGCTTAATGGGATAGACCTTCTTATTTTTGGGAATTCTTATTTAAAACTTGTATTTGTACTTTAAGTTAATTCGTGAACCACTTGGTTACTTTTTGGAAATGTTGTATCTTTAACCTTTTAAATTTTCTATTGAAATGACTTGAATCGTTTATGCTTATAACCGTGTAATGATATTCCAGCTCTTCACACTTCCGTGTTTCCGCTTTAGCGGGGTGTGACAGACTTGGTATCAGAGCACTGGTTGTAGTGAAAACGGTTTTGGAAATTTCTAAAAAGTTTTTGAAACCAAACTATAACCAAGACTTTTCGGAAAATCATTATGGGTTCAAAACTTTAGTAAATTAATTTTGCGATTGCATGATTATTTTCAACTACGCATGGCCTGGCCACCCCTGCCTAGTTCAAAATGACTTATGCAAGGACGAAACGTAATTTTCTAAAGATAAACGGTTTTGAGTCAAAAACAAAATTCCCGGTCTTATTAATCCCAAACTCACGTGATCGACCCTTACCTGCATTCCTTACATATTTCCTTTAACATTTATCTTCTTCTTATATTTACGAAACTCTTTACGTCGCAGATCCGTTATGTCTCAATCCTCGCGCTCACGATCTCCCTCGCGTTCCCGATCCCAATCTCAGCAGCGAGCCGCATCGTCTCATGAGCCTTCCGAGGGCCATACCGCCTCGGAGAGTCTCCGCCACCAAACCACGGACCCCACGGAGGATACCTCCATGGCGGTGTCCAGCAGCATCGGGTCTAGCCCGAGGGCGGTACCACCACCACCCCTACAGGTACCCGACGCCGCACCACCGCAGCGACGTGGACCGCGTGTCGTTACGACGGCACGCAAACAGGTAATTCTTCCAGGCCGACTGCCAGACAGGATGGCAGCTCAGCAGGGCGTCCCTTACAGGCCCCCAAACCCCTACCATCACCCGATTCCCGAGGTCCCACGCACCTCGGTAATGGACCACTACTCGTGGGAGCGCCAGCTCCAACGAGAGGAGATGCAACGCGCCCGAGAAGCTGAAGCAGCAAGGCAGCAGATGCCGCAACCTCCACCACCGGCCGCATTCCTCCACCTTCACCGTGAGGTTAGGGAACTCGCCCAGGAGGCCCGACAGCAGGGTCATCTGATTGGCGAGGTCACCGACGCTGCTCGCCAGTTGTCTGAGCAGTCGATGCGAGTCATCGCATCGACTAGGACCACAGCTCGGACGGTGCAGCACCTTATCGGTGTGTGCCTAGTGATGGGTACATCATGATGGCCAAGATGTTCCTGGATAGACACCATTAGCTTTTCCTTTATTGTATCGTACCTTAGGCCGAGTTGTAATTTTCAATGTATACGACTTCGTGCCATTTCCTTTATTTCCATTATTGTATCGTACTGTATCTTTCTATTTCGAACTTTGTACTCAACCCTTATTAATCAATGAATGAAGTTTCGGTTATTATCATCTCTTAATAATTATCTTGTGGATCTTGTATTGCGTAAGCCATCTCTCATATATGAAATCTTATACAGTGTGAACCCCTTGGAATCTTATCAAGCGTACTACCTATTCTGATATATTAACCTTGTATAATTGCAAAAATTTCCTTTCACTAAATCATATTCATATCATGATCAATTCGTGCGTACTAAACCGAAATTCTTGTCTGTTGTAGAACCATGGCTCCCTCGCGCTTGAATGCCAGCACCCTCGCCGATAAGGTCACGGCTCAGCTCAACGCAGCGATACCTGATTTGATCGCCCAAGTAATCGCCGGAATCAACGAAAGGATCTTCGGGGATGTGAACCCCTACGCCCCTCACTCAGAACCCAATATCAGTGACTCTCCTACCCTTCCAGCTGCTATGAAGATCGAGAAGGGAGAAGGCTCCCAATTCAATAGCCCCCTTTCCTCTTCGGTCCCTTGTCCCTAAGAGGAAGGAAAGAAAACGAAAAGCTAGCTACCAACCAGTAGAGAACCACCGCAACAAGAGACCGGTCATCAAACGCCAAGGGTACGCTGGATCGCACCCCCCAGTGCAACAAGTGTTACCTACACACTTTGGTGGATGCCCCTCTTGTTTCTTGTGCAACCAAACCGGACACTTCTACCGACATTGCCGCAGGTATGTGCCTAATCAGGGAAGGAGGTGGATTATCCCTCAGGCCCGGGAGCAACGGACACCCCAGTATTAACTGCCCCCGTATCCCAAGTAGCAGAAGCCTTCGGTGCTCTCACCATCACTGCCAAAGAGTCGAAGCAGGACTCAGGCCCCGCAGGTGAACTTCCCCCTATAAACAACCCGAGTTGCCGTTAAGAGATCCATTTAGGAAACTTGAAGGAGCTTTGTACTCTTAGAAATTAGACTCCCCATTAATTTAGGATCTAAGGTTCTTAAGGATAGCCTCACCATACAATACACTAATGGGCAGGAGCTGAAGCAAGAGATATAAACATAGGACACTCCGTGTGCCTGCCTAACAAAACTCTCCCTACCAACCAAATCCCTATCGAGCCAAAGGATGTCGATGTCAACCTTAGGATGAACCGGCCCTCCCATTCCATAGCCGAGATCACCCGCCTTGAAGAATTCATTTACACCTCTCTATCTGACACCGAAACCCTATCGCTCAAAGAGGCAGACCCGGACGTCCACTCCGACTAGTGTCGTCCATTTTAAACGCGTAAGTACCTTTGAAAGGGACTGTAACGCTATTCTAGCCCCGTTATTGGGCGCGAACCCAATGAGATCTGTATTCAAGATATCCCCGTATTCCAGGATCACCCTAACGTCCTTTCCAAGATTCGCCATGGTTACTTCCGCCCCGACGAGTAGAATTCCAAACCGATCTCACTCCTGGTGCAACTCCGGTCGCTAAGACACCTTACCGTCTAGCCCGTCGAAATTGCAAAAGTTGTCCAAGCAACTTCAGGAACCCTTCGATCATAGTTCCGTTCGTTCTAGTTCATCGCCGCAAGAACCCCTCTGCTCATCACCAGAAAGAAAGACAAATCTTTTCGTGCGTACAACGATTATCGTGAAATCAGCGCACTGACCGTCAAGGACCGGTAACCACTCCAGAGGATCGATAGCCTTTTCAAACAGTTGCAGGGAGCAACTTAATCCTCAAATCGACCTCCGCCCGAGTTATCACCAGGTTTGTGTCAGTAAAGCCGACATTCCAAGGATCGCTCTTCGTAACCACTACGGTCATTACGAATTCCTAGTCATGCCGTCCGATCTAACCAGCACACCTATGGTGTTCATGGACTCAATAGACTGAACGGTAGACCCTACCTGGATAAATTTGTAATCGTGATCATTACGGATATTATTATCTACCCAAGAACGCCGAAGCTCATTCTAGGACTCCCTCGAACACAAAAGTGGCACGTCAACTTCTTTAAGTAAGGAACCTAGCTCCGAGATGAGATCTTCTCAATCGCGTGGTTAGCCGATAAGGGATTCATGTGGATCCGGTTAAGTTAGAAGCGATCGAGAAATGTCACCCACAACGACAATAGAGTAACGACACAATTTGGGTAATTGTGGGTCGTTCAACTAAGCCGCTCACTTCTCGCCGAAACGAGAAACCACTCATGGAGAGAAGCTCACACAAGTTGCATCCCTGAACTCTCTTCTCGCCACGGTATACCTCTATCCCCCATCTTTGACAAAGATGATCGTTCACGTCTCACTTATGGAGCCCGTCTCGGAAACTTCTCAACGCGCAACGGGATCTTGGCGCAGCCTACCATCATTAGATCAACCGTCAGGGGAGCGACTGAAGACGTCCCGTACTCGGCAGGAGAGCTACGCCGATAACCGGAGGAAACCCCTCAAGCTCCAGGGCGACAAAGAGTCTTCCTCAAAGCGTCGCCATTGGAAAGGGGTAGCCCACTTCTAAAAGCGCGGAATGCTAAGCCCGAGATACGCCGGACCGTCTGATGTCATCCAGCTCATTGATTCTGTAGCTTATCAACTCCGACTCCGCCTGTCTTTACCTCCAACTCTCATAACGTGATCCATGACTCACACTCGAAAGAGCGTTCGATGAGACCAACGTTCGCCCCACCCGACGAGGTCAAGATCGACAGCAAGCTCAATTTCATCAAGGGACGCTCGAAGTTGTAAACCGAAAGGTCAAGCAACTCAATCGAAGCCGTGTTCCTATCGTCATGTTCGCATAGAACTCCAGACGTGGTCACAAATTCACGTGGGAAACGTGAAGACCGGATACGTCAAAAGTACTCTCATTTTCTTTTCAAGGAAACTTCGGGACGAAATTTCTTTCAACCCGGGATGATGTGACAACCGTCTAAAAATCAGGAACTCGTCCGGTTATTCTATCGGCGAAATTCTCTAAGTTATTTCCTTCATTATGTTCACTCGTGTGACAGTTGACCCAATGTTCGGGAAAATCCCTCAGTTACTCATTCGGTTCGAATTCTTTGTTACTCATTTGTGTTCGTATTGCTCTAATCTCGTATTTACTCTATCCGTATTTTATCGAATCAAGTGTCGGAACAATCTCCGGAATCAAATTATAAGTCCTAATACCAATAAATCACTTTTGGAACTTTCCTAGTTCATAACTAATCATACTTAAGAACTTTCAATAACAAAAAGGTCCAACGAAGCAATAACGCAAAAACGAAAATTTCGGAAAGACCAAAAATGGCCCGGTGCGCCGCACCAGGCACTATGGTGCGCCGCACCTCTCGCCAGATTTTCAAATTATTTACAAACTTTAGTCCTTTTCTCGTTTTACACCACACCACCCAATTGACCAACCACAAACGAGCCTTTACTGCCCCTTACAGTCCCAAGGCCAGTAATCAATCACATTTCTTCTTTTCTTTTCTATTTTCATTTTACAATCATTTACAAAACACAAACACACACATACATTTCTCTCAACTTTCCTCCAAACTCCAGTGACTTTTTCACACAAAAATCAATCTTTATCCATACAAATCACCCTTTCATCAATAGAAGCAAGTGGGTATCGTTTTCATCAAAAAGGACCTCGGTTGTAAAAGATTTTTGAAGACAAATCCGGCCAAAACTCATCTCCAAGCTTTTGCTCCGGTAGATTACTCTCTTTTACTTTTTATACATAAATAATCAATTGCATGTAAGATCAACGGTTAAAAATGAGTTTTTATACAAATCTTTGACTTTTATGGTCAAAAACGTTTTTAATCGAAAAACCCTTTAAATCTAAATCTGTGAATAAAAACTTTTTAGAAACTGTTAAAATGAAGTTTTGGAAGGCATGTTGAATCTAAACAACAAAAACGAGTATTTGTGTCGATTTATGTCATTTTGGTATAAAAACGATTTTTATCAACTATACTTAGATCTATGATTTGTGGTTAAAAGTTGTTTAAAATCTGTGAAAACACTATTTTATAAAGTACCCTACTGGTTGCATGTCGAAAACCCTTAAGTCACAAACGTTTTTAGCAAGAAAAACGCAAAATGGGAAACGAACAGCAGCTAGGTGCGCCGCACCTGTGACCAGGTGCGCAGCACCGAGCTGCTGTTCACCCGAAATCGTCGTTTTTACTCATTTTAAGTTTACGGTTGCAATCTGGACTTTTACCCTAGTTACTGTGGATGACATAAATAAAATTTCTAACATGAATGAATTACTTTGGATATTGGACTATTGGAACTATTATAATATGTAATGTTGCGTTTTAGGTGATTTGTGAACGGAAGTGGCGGTATAATTTTGGACATGAAATTTGGGCGCGGAAGCGCTGCTCCATTCCCTAGCCGAATTATAAAGCCACTTCAGTAAGCAAAAGCACTGGCTTAAGATGTAATGATCAAAACAATGAACTCCAACTAAACATAACGTTAATCGCTTCGGACCCAATTTTCGGAACACTTTTGGACTTAACCTTTTATTTACAAACAAAAGTTACACAATATCTTCTACCACATACAACACATAATAAGAGTTAACTTTGAAATATATTGGTAATTCTTAGGCATTCCGCGATTCCCGGCTCGTTTCCGACCGTACTCCGAGTTTCAATCTCTTCGCAACCGTGAGTTACATCCCCACCATGTTTTACTTTAATACTTTTTATACATTATTTGGGGGAAGCATAAGATCATGTTTTGTAACTTAAAAAACTTGCGATACTTAAATTTGGTTTATCAAAACTTTGACACTGAAACGTCTACTTAAATCGCTTATGCGTAAAACATTCTTTCACTAATGATACTATTGATACTCTTTAAGTCAACTATTTATGAATCATCTTGTTCTAAACTTTGAATCTATGACTCATTTTAATTTGAATCTTACAAACTATCATGCTGTATTTGTGTTAATGCTTAGCGGGATAACTAACTAGGGATGCTTGTAGGTAACCAATACTGATGGATGTATAAGCGTAAGATCTCTTGAATGTTTTACATATACTTATTGAATGCCCTTTTAGTATCTCTCTCTCTTTATACACTATTAGCATTAG
>CAJVGC010000271.1:0-28742 GCA_910822075.1 Senecio squalidus
GTGGTTTGGATTGTTGATTTCGGTTATTATAAAGTTTATTAGGGTAGTGTGGGAGTATGGACTAGAAATTGTAATGTATGGTAAGGTTTTTAGAAAATTAGGGTTTAAAAGTACCTATGGGTTTTTAGAATTAGGGTTTTGATTTTAAAAGGGTATTTTTGTTTGATTGAGTTTTTTATGGATGAAATGGCTTCTAATATCCTTCTTCAGACATTCTTAATGCTATTGTGACCTACGGGATTATGAAACATGAATATCACCCACCTTAACCGTGAATTCTAACTCGTACCGGATGAAATATAGGTTTTATAAGGAAATGAGGGTTTTAATGGGTATAACGTGGTTTGGATTGTTGATTTCGGTTATTATAAAGTTTATTAGGGTAGTGTGGGAGTATGGACTAGAAATTGTAATGTATGGTAAGGTTTTTAGAAAATTAGGGTTTAAAAGTACCTATGGGTTTTTAGAATTAGGGTTTTGATTTTAAAAGGGTATTTTTTGTTTGATTGAGTTTTTTATGGATGAAATGGCTTCTAATATCCTTCTTCAGACATTCTTAATGCTATTTTGACCTACGGGATTATGAAACATGAATATCACCCACCTAACCGTGATTCTAACTCGTACCGGAAGAAATCTAGGTTTTATAAGGAAATTAGGGTATTAATGGGTACAACGTGGTTTGGATTGTTGATTTCGGTTATTATAAAGTTTATTAGGGTAGTGTGGGAGTTTGGACTAGAAATTGTAATGTATGGTAAGGTTTTTAGAAAATTAGGGTTTAAAAGTACCTATGGGTTTTTAGAATTAGGGTTTTGATTTTAAAAGGGTATTTTTGTTTGATTGAGTTTTTTATGGATGAAATGGCTTCTAATATCCTTCTTCGGACATTCTTAATGCTATTGTGACCTACGGGATTATGAAACATGAATATCACCCACCTTAACCGTGAATCTAACTCGTACCGGATGAAATATAGGTTTTATAAGGAAATGAGGGTTTTAATGGGTATAACGTGGTTTGGATTGTTGATTTCGGTTATTATAAAGTTTATTAGGGTAGTGTGGGAGTATGGACTAGAAATTGTAATGTATGGTAAGGTTTTAGAAAATTAGGGTTTAAAAGTACCTATGGGTTTTTAGAATTAGGGTTTTGATTTTAAAAGGGTATTTTTTGTTTGATTGAGTTTTTTATGGATGAAATGGCTTCTAATATCCTTCTTCAGACATTCTTCAATGCTATTGTGACCTACGGGATTATGAAACATGAATATCACCCACCTAACCGTGATTCTAACTCGTACCGGAAGAAATCTAGGTTTTATAAGGAAATTAGGGTATTAATGGGTATAACGTGGTTTGGATTGTTGATTTCGGTTATTATAAAGTTTATTAGGGTAGTGTGGGAGTATGGACTAGAAATTGTAATGTATGGTAAGGTTTTTAGAAAATTAGGGTTTAAAAGTACCTATGGGTTTTTAGAATTAGGGTTTTGATTTTAAAAGGGTATTTTTTGTTTGATTGAGTTTTTTATGGATGAAATGGCTTCTAATATCCTTCTTCGGACATTCTTAATGCTATTGTGACCTACGGGATTATGAAACATGAATATCACCCACCTTAACCGTGATTCTAACTCGTACCGGATGAAATATAGGTTTTATAAGGAAATTAGGGTATTAATGGGTATAACGTGGTTTGGATTGTTGATTTCGGTTATTATAAAGTTTATTAGGGTAGTGTGGGAGTATGGACTAGAAATTGTAATGTATGGTAAGGTTTTTAGAAAATTAGGGTTTAAAAGTACCTATGGGTTTTTAGAATTAGGGTTTTGATTTTAAAAGGGTATTTTTTGTTTGATTGAGTTTTTTATGGATGAAATGGCTTCTAATATCCTTCTTCAGACATTCTTCACGTCATTTTGACCTACGGGATTATGAAACATGAATATCACCCACCTAAACCGTGATTCTAACTCGTACCTGAAGAAATCTAGGTTTTATAAGGAAATTAGGGTATTAATGGGTACAACGTGGTTTGGATTGTTGATTTCGGTTATTATAAAGTTTATTAGGGTAGTGTGGGAGTTTGGACTAGAAATTGTAATGTATGGTAAGGTTTTTAGAAAATTAGGGTTTAAAAGTACTTATGGGTTTTTAGAATTAGGGTTTTTATTTTAAAAGGGTATTTTTTGTTTGATTGAGTTTTTTATGGATGAATTGGCTTCTAATATCCTTCTTCGGACATTCTTAATGCTATTGTGACCTACGGGATTATGAAACATGAATATCACCCACCTTAACCGTGAATCTAACTCGTACCGGATGAAATATAGGTTTTATAAGGAAATGAGGGTTTTAATGGGTATAACGTGGTTTGGATTGTTGATTTCGGTTATTATAAAGTTTATTAGGGTAGTGTGGGAGTATGGACTAGAAATTGTAATGTATGGTAAGGTTTTTAGAAAATTAGGGTTTAAAAGTACCTATGGGTTTTTAGAATTAGGGTTTTGATTTTAAAAGGGTACTTTTTGTTTGATTGAGTTTTTTATGGATGAAATGGCTTCTAATATCCTTCTTCGGACATTCTTAATGCTATTGTGACCTACGGGATTATGAAACATGAATATCACCCACCTTAACCGTGAATCTAAGTCGTACCGGATGAAATATAGGTTTTATAAGGAAATGAGGGTTTGAATGGGTATAACGTGGTTTGGATTGTTGATTTCGGTTATTATAAAGTTTATTAGGGTAGTGTGGGAGTATGGACTAGAAATTGTAATGTATGGTAAGGTTTTTAGAAAATTAGGGTTTAAAAGTACCTATGGGTTTTTAGAATTAGGGTTTTGATTTTAAAAGGGTATTTTTGTTTGATTGAGTTTTTTATGGATGAAATGGCTTCTAATATCCTTCTTCAGACATTCTTCACGTTATTTTGACCTACGGGATTATGAAACATGAATATCACCCACCTAAACCGTGATTCTAACTCGTACCGGAAGAAATCTAGGTTTTATAAGGAAATTAGGGTATTAATGGGTACAACGTGGTTTGGATTGTTGATTTCGGTTATTATAAAGTTTATTAGGGTAGTGTGGGAGTTTGGACTAGAAATTGTAATGTATGGTAAGGTTTTTAGAAAATTAGGGTTTAAAAGTACCTATGGGTTTTTAGAATTAGGGTTTTGATTTTAAAAGGGTATTTTTGTTTGATTGAGTTTTTTATGGATGAAATGGCTTCTAATATCCTTCTTCGGACATTCTTAATGCTATTGTGACCTACGGGATTATGAAACATGAATATCACCCACCTAACCGTGAATCTAACTCGTACCGGATGAAATATAGGTTTTATAAGGAAATGAGGGTTTTAATGGGTATAACGTGGTTTGGATTGTTGATTTCGGTTATTATAAAGTTTATTAGGGTAGTGTGGGAGTATGGACTAGAAATTGTAATGTATGGTAAGGTTTTTAGAAAATTAGGGTTTAAAAGTACCTATGGGTTTTTAGAATTAGGGTTTTGATTTTAAAAGGGTACTTTTTGTTTGATTGAGTTTTTTATGGATGAAATGGCTTCTAATATTCTTCTTCAGACATTCTTAATGCTATTGTGACCTACGGGATTATGAAACATGAATATCACCCACCTTAACCGTGAATCTAACTCGTACCGGATGAAATATAGGTTTTATAAGGAAATGAGGGTTTGAATGGGTATAACGTGGTTTGGATTGTTGATTTCGGTTATTATAAAGTTTTTAGGGTAGTGTGGGAGAATGGACTAGAAATTGTAATGTATGGTAAGCTTTTAGAAAATTAGGGTTTAAAAGTACCTATGGGTTTTTAGAATTAGGGTTTTGATTTTAAAAGGGTATTTTTTGTTTGATTGAGTTTTTTATGGATGAAATGGCTTCTAATATCCTTCTTCGGACATTGATAGTGTTAGTAGGGAATGGCTCATACACATAGCCCATTAACCCCCTAAACACATAACCTGACTTACAAAAGTTTGCCTGCTATCTCCTAGCTCCGACCCTTAGTCTCCGGCGTCCGGACACTTGGCCCAAGCATCCGGACATTTCGTCCCGACGTCCGGACACAAGGCTCCGGCGTCCGGACACTTGGCCCTTGACCCCGTATCCGGCACCAGGCCCTGTGTCCGGATAAAATGGCCCCGGCACCCGGCCCCGTGTCCGAGTAAAATGGCCCCGGCACCAAGCCCCGTGTCCGGGTAAAACGGCCCCATGTCCGGGTAAAACGGCCCCGACACCAAGCCCCGTGTCCGGGTAAAACGGCCCCATGTCCGGGTAAAATGGCCCCGGCACCAGGCCCCGTGTCCGGGTAAAATGGCCCCGACACCCGGCCCCGTGTCTGGGTAAAATGGCCCCGGCACCAGGCCCCGTGTCCGGGTAAAACGGCCCCGTGTCCGGGATCCGAGAGATGTGTCCCTGCACTATGGCCCCGTGTCCGGGAAACATGGCCCCGTGTCCGGGATCCGGGAGTTGTGTCCCGGTACTATGGCCCCGTGTCCAGGAAACATGGCCCCGTGTCCGGGATCCGGGAGTTGTGTCCCGGCACTATGGCCCCGTGTCCGGGAAACATGGCCCCGTGTCCGGGATCCGGGAGTTGTGTCCCGGCACTATGGCCCCGTGTCCGGGAAACATGGCCCCGTGTCTGGGATCCGAGAGATGTGTCCCGGCACCTACCGCCCCGTGTCCGGGAATCATGGCCCCGTGTCCGGGAACCGAGAGATGTGTCCCGGCACCTAGCGCCCGTGTCCGGAGATTATGGCCCCGTGTCCGGGATCCGAGAGATGTGTCCCGGCACCTAGCGCTCCGTGACCGGGAATCATGGCCCCTTGTCCGGGATCCGAGAGTTGTGTCCCGGCACCTAGCGCCCCGTGTCCGGTAGTTTGGCCCCAGCGTCCGGCGCCCGTGGCCCGACGTCCGGCACCCATAGCCCGGTGTCCGACACTCGTATCCCGGCGTCCGGCACTCGTGGTCCGATGTCCGACACCTAGGTAACACTTACGCCTAGGCTGTCACTCATGCTTTTGGCCCGGCACTCCAGAACCAATACTTATACCTTGTATCTAATAAGTACCGTATTCCTCCAAACCAACACTAATGCCTTGGGATTCATCTCATACTTCTGACATCCTACCAGTCAGACACTCAAGCCTAATCCTTGAGTGTAACCGTCAGAGCATTAATAAAGTTATATAATGATATAGACGTTAATACCCGTTGGAATCCTATTGATGAGCCATAAGTGGTCATCATTGCCATACGTTGTTGATACCTGGTAGTGTTGGGTATAAATACTCCACACTTCAGGTTTTGGAGGGCAGCTTCTGTCACACCCCGCTTGGAAGCGGAAACGCGAGATGTTCCAGTTATAATATCAAGAGTCAAGATTACAACAATATAACCGATAAACAAAACATCAAATTAAATAGATCATGCCAATTGTTTCAAAATACATCATAAAGTCAAAGGCGATGAGACGCCAAGTACAAATACAACTCCAAAAGAGATAAACAAACGGATCGTCATGGAAATTACAATAAACAATATAAATTCAAATTTCCCAAAAGCAAGCGATCCGAAAATAAACTATGGCATGATCAACGGAAATCCTCAATTTCCTGCAAAGCGTTAAAACGACATCAACAACATGTTGGTGAATTATTCGCAATTTTAAAATAAAAGTGACCCATCGACAAGTTTCAATAAACATCATAATTTCAAATACCATATCTCAAATCTTTTCATTTCAAACCATATCTTGTTTTCAACCCTAGTGAGGATACCATGCTTAGATTAGTTATACATCGAACCTTGCCAGTCCTAAAGACGCAATTCCTAAGGCAGTGTCAACCAAAGGCAAACAGTTTAATCAAGTACGGTCATAACACCCACACATAGATACCTACTGAGGGATGAGGGTCAGGCGATATAACCCATATAGCTATATATATGTAACCGTTGGGCACGAAGCTTAACGAGTGTATAAGACACCCAATCTAAGGCAGACCTATTCTACTAGGTAAACAAGATAATCAATAACATTCCGCATACGCAGACAGTTTTAAAATACGCAATAAGATGATTAATAATATTCCGCATACGCAGACAGTTTTAAAATACACAATAAGATGATTAATAATATTCCGCATACGCAGACAGTTTTAAAATACGCTTTACAGCCCAAAATATTTAAGACAAGGGCTACGAATAACTCACAGATAACTCTTCAGCAAACAAATGTCGGGTACACCCCACACAGAGTTACAACTCCACCGCCTAAGTGCCTTAAAACAATAAACAACATAGTCTCAGTATCTCTATAAGTCTAGGTCCGGTTTAGCCTTGTCGGTTAAGATTAAGTTAAATAAGATAATCCAAATATTAATAAGTTTAAATAAGGTGACGTATTTAGAGGGCGATGTTCCGCGTCAAACAGGACCGTCCGGAGAGATATCGGCATTCCACGTCATAATCGTCAACTGGAAAAGGATGATAATCCGAATCGAAAATGATTACTAGGAGTATCGATTAATAAATATCGTTATCAAGTTTCAATAGATCGACCAAGGTCAACGGAAACAATGTTGACTTGGTCAAAGTCAAACGCAAGGAATGTTGACTTTATAAAAGTCAAAGTCACAGATGTTGACTTATGAGAGTCAAATGTTATTTAGGTTGACTTATTAAAGTCAAAATCAATTTAAAAGTCCAATTTGTCACTTTGGATAATTTGAAGTCTTACTTTTCAAAATACAAGGGTAATATAATCTTCAAAACCATTTCACCAAGAGTTTGTCGTAAAAACGCCATTTGATAATTTTAGATTACGAACGCGTTATGAAACGAAGGTTTATTTGTTGAAAGAGGTTAAAACATCCGTTTTAAGTATTATTATGGCTTTTATAAATATGTTAGCGTCTTTGAGTCCAAAGACGATGTTATAATGTAATATATTACTTTTATGCACAAGTTTACTCATATTAGTGTTTTATAGTCGTAAAAAGGCGTGAAATGAATTTCGGCAGCGCTTCCGCATCGTAAATTATTAGTCCAAATTTTATACACTTTCCCGCTTAACAACAATTGCATTTTTAAACCTTTCTCATAATACATAATATGATATAAGTTAGATACGTTACTTATGGTTAAATTCACATTTTAACGTCTTTTAGTCCAAAGTTGTCCAAATCCGAAATCATAACATGTGTTGGTCTAATATTTATTCCTAACCATTTTTCAAGGCTAAAACCGAACATATGATAAACGAGAAATTTGGAAGAAAGTCAATTCTTACCGATAGCAACCGCAATTTAGCAAGTTAGAACCCGAGACAAAATCCTTTGATGGTGTGGTGATGAGATTTCTAACTCCAAAACACAATACACCATCCGTTAATACCAGTTCTTACGACAACAAGCTTACGGTTACGTTTAATAGTGAAACAAAACGAAAATGAGTGATCTGTTCCCCAGTTGCGGCGCAACTGGGAGAGTTGCGGCGCAACTCATGTGCAGATTCCCACCGAAAATGTTTTTCGTGTTTAGTAAATCGGCTTTTGATGGTAGATTTGGACATGCAAGTCATAATATGTTCAAAAACACTTTCAAATAACCATTTTGTAAAGCTTTTATCATCATTTAATCAAGATCCATACACATTTTTATAAAAACTTGATTTTTCATACATATTTTACCATCAACTTTTATAAAAACTCATTTTCTTTAGTTAGATGTTACATGCAATGAATAAAAGTTATAAAATACAGAAAGTTTAAGTTATTTTACCCCAAATAAAGTGAAGATTTGAAGATCAAGCTAGATGTGATGAAGATCTTGGTGTGAGACGGTGATTTCGACCCGAAAACGTTATAACCCAAGTAACCCTCCAAGTGGATGCTCAAACCTTGCTCTCCATTATGAAATTAGTCATTTTTAGTGATGATAATTGTGGGTTATATTCTGGATTTACAGCCACAAGAAGAAAAAGGGAGAAGAAATGTGTTTGTGTTTGTGTGTGTGTTCTTCAAAGAAGAGAGAGAGAGAAGTGTAAGACATGTGTGTGAATTATGAAATGAAATGGGGGAACAATTGGGGGTGTTAGTGCCTTGTTACTGGACCCAAAAAGGCCTTTGGACTAGCAAAAATCCGTCACAAAAGTTTTAGGCCCGCTTAGGAGAAATTGCAAAAGTTTGAAAAAAACCCAAGTTGCTGATCTGCACTGTCTTGCGGCGCAAGACAATCACTTGCGGCGCAAGAGGGCCTCCAAACAGAAATTTTCATTTTTCGTTATAAGTTATGGTTACGCACGTTCGTTGTTTAGAGTTCCCGATTGTTTTACATATGAACTTAGTCAAGTTCATTATAGGTATTATTGGTATTGTAATTCATTACATGAGGCAAATTAAATTCCAAAATGGAAATACATACTTCTCGGTAATAACATAAACACGAGCAAAGCACGATTTCTTAAGAATAGGGATACGTTAACCGACAAATTTGGCATAAACCTCCTAACTTATTTCCATGAGCATACTAACTATAAGGCACTTAGATAAAATCAACTTACGTCTCAAGGGACGAATCAAAATAATCACATAAAACCCGATTCTCAATAATAAATCGTGAGTAAAACAAAGCGAAATACAAGGGTCAAAACATTTGCGAATAATATTAAAATAATAACGGTAACTCAAGTACTTCAAATTGACGGGACGTCACAGCCTCCCTCAGTTAAAAGAATTTCGTCCTCGAAATTACTAATGAGCATCGCTAGTAGAATATGTCGATCCCAACTTCCGCCAAGTCTAAAGCACGCGCGTCACGATCAGAAATGACGGAAAAATCTCGTCAATAAGCGATCTAAAAGGTTTCTCTATTCGGTAATCTTCTCGAATAGGCAGGAAATGTGCTGTCTTAGTCAGCCGATCCAAGATAATCCAAATAATATATAATCCTCGGTGAGAGCTCCCTGATCTAACAACAGTCTCTCCAGCGATAACGGTATGCAGATATTCTTCTCGAATCATATAACCTCTGCACGGTGCGTCGACAACCAACCCATGCTCATAATAACGTCGAATCTACCTAAGGCGATCGGAATCAAGTTGATAGGAACAGAATGGTCATCGGAACTAACACAATAGGTAGAAGGTACTTCGTAACCGGGCAAATATCAAAATCTTAAACGCGTTAGATATGAAACTCTTCGAAGACGGAATAAAATTGAAGATCAGTAGAATCGAGAGATATTGACTCAAAAACTGTTAACAATAGGAATTACGTTCCGGTCTTGCATAATTTATTCAAAACTAGGCGTAGTTGGCCAAATTACGCGTAGTTCATAATGAACCATGCAATTGCGGAATTAATCCACTAAGGTCTAAAAGTTCATGAAATAATTTTTTTTTTTGAAGAATCTGGAATACAGTTTGGTATCGCACCAATGATTACTAAGTCGAATCAAAATGACAGATTAAAATCTGGGGTTGAACCCCGCGAAATCGCACTCGTAGGACAACCTCGTCTCGTCGACTTCTTTGCAGATAGGAGCTCCCTTCGATTCCAACGCAACAGAGGCGTAAAAAGGAAAATGGGAATACAAGGAAGTGAAAAGAAAAGTGTGCAACCCAACGATATTAAGACTAAGCATCGAATATCAAATAGGATAATTGCATGTTGAACTTAGATAGGAGAAGTATATGTACCGGCTGGAGCTAACTCGGGACAGTTGGCCTTAAGATGCTCAAGAGAACCACATTCATAACATTTTCCCTTCATAGTCTTACAATACCGCCCTGTGTGACCAAGTTTCTTACATTTATCGCATTTCCAACAAGCCACCTCCCTGGCGTGGTGACTACCACACTGATCACACTTTGGAGGCCCACCCCTGGCATTTGGAGCCACAACTGCATATGCTTGCACATCTTGAGGAGTATCCTGCCTCCTAGGTCTTTTCTGCGGATCCCCATAACGGTCTTCACCACCCCGTTTCCCTTCGGAGTTTAGCTTAACAATCATCGGGGGTAACTCACCATCCCGAACCGCATTCTGAGTCAAAGTAATCGCAATTTCCACCGCGCTCTGAAAGGTGCTCGGTTTGCTGGATAGTACACTCTTACGAATTGCTGGGGGTAATCCGTGAGTGTAGCGACCTATACGTTTAAGCTCCGGTCGGACCAAGTGTGGCACTAGCTGGGACAGAGCGTGAAAACGCGAAGTGTACCCTTGGATGTCTGACCCAACCATGGTCAAGTTCCATAACTCATCTTCCAACTTTTGAATCTCAGATTCAGGAACATACTCAATAATCATCAACTCCTTTAGTTGCTCCCAGATCATCTTGCTGATCTCAGCTCGGCCTCGCACATTCACGATTGAATTCCACCACGTCAGAGCCGTTCCTTGAAATACAAACGCAGCAAATCGGACTCGATCTTTGTCCGCACAGTCAATAGCATCGAAAATAGATTCCATCTTTTCCATCCACTGGAGCGTTCCAGTCGCTCCCTCATTGCCTCTGTACTCTGGGGCCTTACAGCTCATAAAAGTCTTCAGCGTGCACTCAGCTCGTCGAGCTGAGCCCTCTGCTCTACCTGATCCAGTAATCACGACTTCGGGTCCCTCATTATTAACAACCGGCTCAGGACCCTCATTGTTGACAACCGGCTCGGGATTTCCAGAACCCGAACCACCACCAGTTCCTTGGGCTGTGCCCTCCCTCAGTTGAGCTATAAGCTCGGGCATCATTGCCGCTATCTGTTGAGCAATCATCTGTGCCATGTCAGGATTTGTATCATTATCCACATTGTTCATTCTCGCATTGGACGCATTAGCTCTCGCGTTCGAAGCATTATTTCTCGCGTTCGAATTCGCGGTATTAGCCCTCGCGTTCGAATTCGCGGTATTCGCTCTCGCATTCGCAGTAGCACGTCGCGCGGAACTTCGTGTCGCAACTCTCCTCGTAGGCTCCATCGTCCTAAAATAAAAGAGGAAAAGACTCGATCAGCAAATGTGTGCAACACAAAAACAAGGCCAAACGCCAAAACACAACGCGAAATTAACACGTATGAAAAATAGTGCACACGTTGCAATCAGAGTAAAAATCGATTTAAAAAGCCTATGGTCATAGTCCAAGTGATTTACTCAGTTTAAATCACCCGGTTCGCTATAACCTTTGGCTCTGATACCAACTTCTGTCACACCCCGCTTGGAAGCGGAAACGCGAGATGTTCCAGTTATAATATCAAGAGTCAAGATTACAACAATATAACCGATAAACAAAACATCAAATTAAATAGATCATGCCAATTGTTTCAAAATACATCATAAAGTCAAAGGCGATGAGACGCCAAGTACAAATACAACTCCAAAAGAGATAAACAAACGGATCGTCATGGAAATTACAATAAACAATATAAATTCAAATTTCCCAAAAGCAAGCGATCCGAAAATAAACTATGGCATGATCAACGGAAATCCTCAATTTCCTGCAAAGCGTTAAAACGACATCAACAACATGTTGGTGAATTATTCGCAATTTTAAAATAAAAGTGACCCATCGACAAGTTTCAATAAACATCATAATTTCAAATACCATATCTCAAATCTTTTCATTTCAAACCATATCTTGTTTTCAACCCTAGTGAGGATACCATGCTTAGATTAGTTATACATCGAACCTTGCCAGTCCTAAAGACGCAATTCCTAAGGCAGTGTCAACCAAAGGCAAACAGTTTAATCAAGTACGGTCATAACACCCACACATAGATACCTACTGAGGGATGAGGGTCAGGCGATATAACCCATATAGCTATATATATGTAACCGTTGGGCACGAAGCTTAACGAGTGTATAAGACACCCAATCTAAGGCAGACCTATTCTACTAGGTAAACAAGATAATCAATAACATTCCGCATACGCAGACAGTTTTAAAATACACAATAAGATGATTAATAATATTCCGCATACGCAGACAGTTTTAAAATACACAATAAGATGATTAATAATATTCCGCATACGCAGACAGTTTTAAAATACGCTTTACAGCCCAAAATATTTAAGACAAGGGCTACGAATAACTCACAGATAACTCTTCAGCAAACAAATGTCGGGTACACCCCACACAGAGTTACAACTCCACCGCCTAAGTGCCTTAAAACAATAAACAACATAGTCTCAGTATCTCTATAAGTCTAGGTCCGGTTTAGCCTTGTCGGTTAAGATTAAGTTAAATAAGATAATCCAAATATTAATAAGTTTAAATAAGGTGACGTATTTAGAGGGCGATGTTCCGCGTCAAACAGGACCGTCCGGAGAGATATCGGCATTCCACGTCATAATCGTCAACTGGAAAAGGATGATAATCCGAATCGAAAATGATTACTAGGAGTATCGATTAATAAATATCGTTATCAAGTTTCAATAGATCGACCAAGGTCAACGGAAACAATGTTGACTTGGTCAAAGTCAAACGCAAGGAATGTTGACTTTATAAAAGTCAAAGTCACAGATGTTGACTTATGAAAGTCAAATGTTATTTAGGTTGACTTATTAAAGTCAAAATCAATTTAAAAGTCCAATTTGTCACTTTGGATAATTTGAAGTCTTACTTTTCAAAATACAAGGGTAATATAATCTTCAAAACCATTTCACCAAGAGTTTGTCGTAAAAACGCCATTTGATAATTTTAGATTACGAACGCGTTATGAAACGAAGGTTTATTTGTTGAAAGAGGTTAAAACATCCGTTTTAAGTATTATTATGGCTTTTATAAATATGTTAGCGTCTTTGAGTCCAAAGACGATGTTATAATGTAATATATTACTTTTATGCACAAGTTTACTCATATTAGTGTTTTATAGTCGTAAAAAGGCGTGAAATGAATTTCGGCAGCGCTTCCGCATCGTAAATTATTAGTCCAAATTTTATACACTTTCCCGCTTAACAACAATTGCATTTTTAAACCTTTCTCATAATACATAATATGATATAAGTTAGATACGTTACTTATGGTTAAATTCACATTTTAACGTCTTTTAGTCCAAAGTTGTCCAAATCCGAAATCATAACATGTGTTGGTCTAATATTTATTCCTAACCATTTTTCAAGGCTAAAACCGAACATATGATAAACGAGAAATTTGGAAGAAAGTCAATTCTTACCGATAGCAACCGCAATTTAGCAAGTTAGAACCCGAGACAAAATCCTTTGATGGTGTGGTGATGAGATTTCTAACTCCAAAACACAATACACCATCCGTTAATACCAGTTCTTACGACAACAAGCTTACGGTTACGTTTAATAGTGAAACAAAACGAAAATGAGTGATCTGTTCCCCAGTTGCGGCGCAACTGGGAGAGTTGCGGCGCAACTCATGTGCAGATTCCCACCGAAAATGTTTTTCGTGTTTAGTAAATCGGCTTTTGATGGTAGATTTGGACATGCAAGTCATAATATGTTCAAAAACACTTTCAAATAACCATTTTGTAAAGCTTTTATCATCATTTAATCAAGATCCATACACATTTTTATAAAAACTTGATTTTTCATACATATTTTACCATCAACTTTTATAAAAACTCATTTTCTTTAGTTAGATGTTACATGCAATGAATAAAAGTTATAAAATACAGAAAGTTTAAGTTATTTTACCCCAAATAAAGTGAAGATTTGAAGATCAAGCTAGATGTGATGAAGATCTTGGTGTGAGACTGTGATTTCGACCCGAAAACGTTATAACCCAAGTAACCCTCCAAGTGGATGCTCAAACCTTGCTCTCCATTATGAAATTAGTCATTTTTAGTGATGATAATTGTGGGTTATATTCTGGATTTACAGCCACAAGAAGAAAAAGGGAGAAGAAATGTGTTTGTGTTTGTGTGTGTGTTCTTCAAAGAAGAGAGAGAGAGAAGTGTAAGACATGTGTGTGAATTATGAAATGAAATGGGGGAACAATTGGGGGTGTTAGTGCCTTGTTACTGGACCCAAAAAGGCCTTTGGACTAGCAAAAATCCGTCACAAAAGTTTTAGGCCCGCTTAGGAGAAATTGCAAAAGTTTGAAAAAAACCCAAGTTGCTGATCTGCACTGTCTTGCGGCGCAAGACAATCACTTGCGGCGCAAGAGGGCCTCCAAACAGAAATTTTCATTTTTCGTTATAAGTTATGGTTACGCACGTTCGTTGTTTAGAGTTCCCGATTGTTTTACATATGAACTTAGTCAAGTTCATTATAGGTATTATTGGTATTGTAATTCATTACATGAGGCAAATTAAATTCCAAAATGGAAATACATACTTCTCGGTAATAACATAAACACGAGCAAAGCACGATTTCTTAAGAATAGGGATACGTTAACCGACAAATTTGGCATAAACCTCCTAACTTATTTCCATGAGCATACTAACTATAAGGCACTTAGATAAAATCAACTTACGTCTCAAGGGACGAATCAAAATAATCACATAAAACCCGATTCTCAATAATAAATCGTGAGTAAAACAAAGCGAAATACAAGGGTCAAAACATTTGCGAATAATATTAAAATAATAACGGTAACTCAAGTACTTCAAATTGACGGGACGTCACATTGATCATCTTCTCCACTCTCATACTTGCACACAGTATCTCTTGACCGGAATACCTACACACTTCCCGCAGTAAACATATTCCAATCATCTTTCTCCAACCAGCCACTTGACCACCTTAGGCTCGCCAAGAGCTTGATAGGTTCGCACTGCTAAGCAGGAGGTCAAGGGGTTGAATCCCAAACACCCAAGTTACTGAGCCTGCTACTATTTGCTCAAACATTGGCGCCATCCGTGGGACACGTTTTAGCAACGGTGTCTCATTTCATTTCTATCTTTTTTCATTTCATTTCTTAGTTTCACCACCATTTTTTCTTCTCCATGGAAGAAAATTCCTCATCACAAATCGGTTCACTTAAGCCAAAGACAACCACCAATACCCCATCCACCACCCCACCTAAGGAAGAAACTACATCTCGCAAAAGGAAGGCATCAGTCCTTCAGGATTGGGTGATGGAGCCTATTTGCTTCCCACCAATTGAAACTCCTTCCATCAACCCTGTAGTAATACAAATCCGGTTAGCCAACTATGA
The DNA here is from genome assembly GCA_910822075.1 of Senecio squalidus. Lineage (NCBI taxonomy): Eukaryota > Viridiplantae > Streptophyta > Magnoliopsida > Asterales > Asteraceae > Senecio > Senecio squalidus. The sequence continues at coordinate 15,151 of CAJVGC010000271.1, forward strand.
AGTGAATAAGGCATATGTTGATACAGAGAGCTCAATGGACATTATTTATGCCCACTGTTTTAGGAAGCTCCCTGAAAAAGTGCAACATTCAAAGCGTCCAACACAATTCCCTCTAGTGGGGTTTTCAGGAGAGACGCATTGGCCAATCGGAGAGGTAGCAATAAACATGATGTTAGGAGAATATCCACACTATAGGCTAGAAATGATTAATTTTGCAATCATTGATGCACCATCGGCCTACAATGTCCTACTGGGCAGGCCTGCATTACAAAAATTTGGAGCAATTCCATCAACCATTCATGGCATGATAAAGTTCCCTACCCCAGCTGGCATAGCCACAGTCAGGGCTAGAACGTCATGGCCTAAAGAGTGCAAACAGGTAGAGAAACCAAAACTGGTAGAGGGTCCCAAAAGTGATCCGGCAATGGAAATCATTGATGGTCCGGAACAAAAAGTTATTATTAATAAAAATTTCCCTGAACAACCAGTGACCATTGGTTCACAACTCCCAACACAGACAAAGACTAAACTCATAGCGTTACTAGAATCAAACCTTGATGTCTTTGCATGGCAGACATCAGACATGACTGGTGTCCCAAGGGAACTAGCAGAGCATTCCCTAAACGCGAATCCCAATATTGTGCCAATCCGACAGAAAAAACGAGGCATGGCCCCGGATCGTAGTAAATCTGCATGTGACCAAGTAAACAAAATGGTCGAAGCAGGGATTGTCAGAGAGGTAAAATACCAAACTTGGATTGCTAATCCAGTTATGGTAAAGAAGGGAGATGGTTCTTGGAGATTATGCGTTGATTTCAAAGACATCAACAAAGCTTGTCCAAAGGACAACTATCCTTTACCAGAAATCGATTGGAAAGTGGAATCCTTAGATAGATTTAGACTCAAATGCTTTTTAGATGCATATAAAGGTTATCACCAAATTTGTATGAAAAAAGGTGATGAAGACAAAACAGCTTTTCACACAGACCAAGGCATATTTTGTTTCCAAAAAATGCCATTTGGCTTGAAAAACGCTGGAGCAACCTATCAACGTCTAATAGATGAAACTTTCAAAAATCAAGTGGGAAGGAACATAGAAGCCTATGTAGATGACATAGTTATCAAAAGCAATACGGAAGACATCATGTTGGCTGATATCCTAGAAACTTTCCAAACATTACGTAATATTAACATGAAGCTTAATCCATCCAAGTGTAGTTTTGGCATGGAAGAAGGAAAATTCTTGGGACATATTATTACACCTAATGGCATCAAAGTCAATCCTAAGAAGGTTCAGGCACTCATTGACATGCCATCTCTTTCCACCAAAAAGCAAGTCCAAAGCCTAAATGGCAAGCTAGCAGCACTTAGCCGTTTCTTGTCCAAAGCCGCAGATCGATCCCTCCCTTTCTTTAATACCTTAAAGGGATGCATTCGGAAAAAAGACTTCTCATGGTCTGAAGAAGTAGAAGTGGCATTTCAAGAAATGAAGAAATTCATGGCCAATCTCCCAACACTCACGGCTCCAATAGCCGGGGAGACACTAACTATATACTTGGCTGCTTCCAAGGAATGTGTAAGCGCAGTTTTAGTAGCCCAAAGGGGCGACTCACAAATGCCGATCTATTTCATCCAAGGGCACTGAAAGGCCCAGAGGTTAATTATCCATGTTTGGAAAAATTGGCACTCTCTCTGGTTCATGCGTCTAGACGTTTGAGGAGATATTTTCAGGGATATCCCATCCAAGTGCTAACAGACAAACCAATCAAACAAATATTGGGTAAACCAGAAGTGTCGGGACGATTAGCAAAATGGGCAATTGAACTGGGAGAACATGAAATTTCTTTCCAACCTCGAAACTCGATGAAATGACAAATCTTGGCAGATTTCCTGGCTGAAATCGAAGGAATGGAAGAACCAAAGGATCCATTAGTGACAGACAGCCCTCCTTGGACCCTCTTCACAGATGGCGCATCCAGCCTAGAAGGGTCAGGAGCTGGCCTCATACTCACAGATCCAGACCAAAAAGAGTATACCTACGCCCTTAAGTTTGACTTCCCGGCAACCAACAATGAAGCCGAATATGAAGCTCTCTTATCAGGACTACGAATAGCTAGAAAGATGGGAGTTCAAAATATAGAAGCTTTTGTTGACTCCCAGTTGGTAGCTAATCATATCAATGGTAGCTATGAAGCAAATCAAACTTCCATGCAACAATACTTGGAAGAAACAAGAAAAATCATTTCGGACTTCTCAAAATTTACCATAGAGCAAGTGCCAAGAAACCGTAACAAAATAGCAGATGCATTGAGCAAACTTGCAGCATCCTCCTTCGCCCACCTCAAGAAAGAATTGTTGGTGGAAGTCGTAACTAAGAAATCCATAGTGCCAACAAAGGAAGTGGCCGCAATAACGGAGGAAGACTGTTGGATGACTCCAATAAAAAACTTCCTCCAGAATGGACAACTCCCGGAAGACAAACAACTAGCAAGGAAAATCAGAATGAAGGCACCAATGTATCTCCTCATAGCCAACTACCTGTTTAGGAAGTCTTTTTTGGGTCCACATCTAAGATGTGTCGGCCCAACACAAGCAAAGGATCTAATTCAGGATGTATATGGTGGAAGTTGTGGCATGCATGCAGGCCCTCGTTCGGTAACCACTAAGGTCATGAGACTTGGATACTTCTGGCCATCCATGCACAGAGATGCAAAGGAAGAAATTGAAAAATGTGAATCATGCCAAAAACATGCGTCAGTCTCAAAAATGCCAAAGCAGGACCTCATTCCAGTGACTAGCGCATGGCCATTCTACAAATGGGGAATCGACATTGTCGGACCATTCCCCCCTGGGGTAGGCAATGTTAAATACCTTTTAGTGGCTGTGGACTATTTCACAAAATGGATTGAAGCTAAGCCCTTGGGAACTATCACCGGGCCTCGAATGATAAGCTTCGTTTGGGAACAAATAGTATGTCGCTTTGGAGTTCCACACGTCCTAGTCAGTGATAATGGAAAACAATTTGCAGATAATCCATTTAAGACTTGGTGTCAGGATATGGATATCCAACAACGATTCACCTCTGTGGCACACCCACAAGCTAATGGTCAGGTGGAAGTCATGAACAAAGCAATCGTCAAGGGAATTAAGGCCAGATTGGGAAAATATGCAAAGGCATGGGTAGACGAAATCCCAGGCATTCTTTGGGCACATAGAACTTCCCCCGGCAGAACTACATCTGAAACCCCTTTCAGCCTAGTCTATGGCACTAAGGCAGTTATCCCACCAGAACTTACAATCCCTACTCACCGGACCCTTCATTTCAATCCGGAGCTAAACGAAGAAGCCCTAAGGGAGAACTTGAATATCATCGAGGAGCGAAGAGAAATTTCTCTCATCCGACAGGCAGAAAGCCATAGACAGATGGCTAAGTATTATAACCAAAGAGTCCGACACACATCTTTCAAAGTGGGAGATCTCGTATGGCGGAAGAATGAAGCTAGCCGGACCGAAAACTTGGGCAAGTTGGGTCCCACATGGGAAGGCCCATATAGTGTCCTTGAAGCACATGGAACTGGCTCCTACACCCTGTCTAACTTAGATGAACAACCATTACCCAGGACATGGAATGCAATGAATCTAAAAAGGTGCTACGTTTAATATTTACATACTATTGCTGATTGTCAGCACTTACAAACCACAACACCCGTCAGGATGTGCCTAGCCAACAGTTGTTTAAATGCCGAAAGTTTAAAAAAAAAAAAAATAAAAAAAAAAAAAAAAAAAAAAACACTGAACAGCCGGCCAGTCCGGATGTCTCTACAACATGGTACACCTTGACAATCCACAACTAGCCAAGTCTGGATATCTGGGAAATCTGGCAAACTTTGGTATTTGGCCATCTCACTCATCAGGGACTTGGCCACACCATAAGAAAACACTCTTCAAAGAGTCATTCACAACAATGCACCTCAAAATACAAAGTGGTCTGATCTATGTATCCCACAAGGCAACAAACCTGATGCACCACCCCAAACTACGTTTGGAGGGAAATTTAGCAAAAGGCACATATAGACATCTTAAATCTACGTCAAACATGCAATCACATATTCGTCTTTTTACCTACCGGGAAAAGGCAAGCACTTCTCATCGAGAAGCGACATCACTCGCGAGTAAAACAAATTGAAGGTTAACCAACAAAAGTGCCATCGGCACGATATGAAATATACATGAGATGCAAACATCTAGCTATGTCATCGGCATACAAAAGAACCATAGGTACTCCAATGAGTGTCATAGACACAATTCAGTATAATTACTCTTACGCACACCCAAGATGGTGTGACACAACATCCAAGATAACAGGTTAAAAATGTGTTATTGGCTTGATCACCCAATAAAACATTATTTTTCAAAGACACATTGGACATGGCCTCGGTCAGAACTACTCAAGGCAACATCAAGAGGCCAAGAAAGGCATGGCCAAAGAATAGCCGGAAGAGACAATAAGAACAAAAAAAGTTAGGCCTCAAAAAACCATTTTAAAACCTAACTGGGGGGCATGATAGTGTTAGTAGGGAATGGCTCATACACATAGCCCATTAACCCCCTAAACACATAACCTGACTTACAAAAGCTTGCCTGCTATCTCCTAGCTCCGGCACTTAGGCTCCGGCGTCCGGACACAAGGCTCCGGCGTCCGGACACTTGGCCCCAGCATCCGGACATTTCGTCCCGACGTACGGACACAAGGCTCCGGCGTCCGGACACTTGGCCCTTGACCCCGTGTCCGGCACCAGGCCCTGTGTCCGGATAAAATGGCCCCGGCACCAAACCCCGTGTCCGGGTAAAACGGCCCCATGTCCGGGTAAAATGGCCCCGGCACCAAGCCCCGTGTCCGGGTAAAACGGCCCCATGTCCGGGTAAAATGGCCCCGGCACCAGGCCCCGTGTCCGGGTAAAATGGCCCCGGCACCCGGCCCCGTGTCCGGGTAAAATGGCCCCGGCACCAGGCCCCGTGTCCGGGTAAAACGGCCCCGTGTCCGGGATCCGAGAGATGTGTCCCGGCACTATGGCCCCGTGTCCGGGAAACATGGCCCCGTGTCCGGGATCCGGGAGTTGTGTCCCGGCACTATGGCCCCGTGTCCGGGAATCATGGCCCCGTGTCCGGGATCCGAGAGATGTGTCCCGACACTATGGCCCCGTGTCCGGGAAACATGGCCCCGTGTCCGGGATCCGGGAGTTGTGTCCCGGCACTATGGCCCCGTGTCCGGGAAACATGGCCCCGTGTCCGGGATCCGGGAGTTGTGTCCCGGCACTATGGCCCCGTGTCCGGGAAACATGGCCCCGTGTCCGGGATCCGAGAGATGTGTCCCGGCACCTACCGCCCCGTGTCCGGGAATCATGGCCCCGTGTCCGGGATCCGAGAGATGTGTCCCGGCACCTAGCGCCCCGTGTCCGGAGATCATGGCCCCGTGTCCGGGATCCGAGAGATGTGTCCCGGCACCTAGCGCTCCGTGACCGGGAATCATGGCCCCTTGTCCGGGATCCGAGAGTTGTGTCCCGGCACCTAGCGCCCCGTGTCCGGTAGTTTGGCCCTAGCGTCCGGCGCCCGTGGCCCGACGTCCGGCACCCATAGCCCGGTGTCCGACACTCGTATCCCGGCGTCCGGAACTCGTGGTCCGATGTCCGACACCTAGGTAACACTTACGCCTAGGCTGTCACTCATGCTTTTGGCCCGGCACTCCAGAACCAATACTTATACCTTGTACCTAATAAGTACCGTATTCCTCCAAACCAACACTAATGCCTTGGGATTCATCTCATACTCCTGACATCCTACCAGCCAGACACTCAAGCCTAATCCTTGAGTGTAACCGTCAGAGCATTAATAAAGTTATATAATGATATAGACGTTAATACCCGTTAGAATCCTATTGATGAGCCATAAATGGTCATCATTGCCATACGTTGTTGATACCTGGTAGTGTTGGGTATAAATACTCCACACTTCAGGTTTTGGAGGGCAGCTTGATCATCTTCTCCACTCTCATACTTGCACACAGTATCTCTTGACCGGAATACCTATACACTTCCCGCAGTAAACATATTCCAATCATCTTTCTCCAACCAGCCACTTGACCACCTTAGGCTCGCCAAGAGCTTGATAGGTTCGCATTGCTAAGCAGGAGGTCAAGGGGTTGAATCCCAAACACCCAAGTTACTGAGCCTGCTACTATTTGCTCAAACAGACATTCTTCACGTCATTTTCATCTACGGGATTATGAAACATGAATATCACCCACCTAAACCGTGATTCTAACTCGTACCTGAAGAAATCTAGGTTTTATAAGGAAATTATGGTATTAATGGGTACAACGTGGTTTGGATTGTTGATTTCGGTTATTATAAAGTTTATTAGGGTAGTGTGGAAGTTTGGACTAGAAAATGTAATGTATGGTAAGGTTTTTAGAAAATTAGGGTTTAAATGTACTTATGGGTTTTTAGAATTAGGGTTTTTATTTTAAAAGGGTATTTTTTGTTTGATTGAGTTTTTTATGGATGAATTGGCTTCTAATATCGTTCTTCGGACATTCTTAATGCTATTGTGACCTACGGGATTATGAAACATGAATATCAACCACCCTAACCGTGAATCTAACTCGTACCAGATGAAATATAGGTTTTATAAGGAAATGAGGGTTTTAATGGGTATGATGTGGTTTGGATTGTTGATTTCGGTTATTATAAAGTTTATTAGGGTAGTGTGGGAGAATGGACTAGAAATTGTAATGTATGGTAAGCTTTTAGAAAATAAGGGTTTAAAAGTACCTATGGGTTTTTAGAATTAGGGTTTTGATTTTAAAAGGGTACTTTTTGTTTGATTGAGTTTTTTATGGATGAAATGGCTTCTAATATCCTTTTTCAGACATTCTTAATGCTATTGTGACCTACGGGATTATGAAACATGAATATCACCCACCTTAACCGTGAATCTAACTCGTACCGGATGAAATATAGGTTTTATAAGGAAATGAGGGTTTTAATGGGTATAACGTGGTTTGGATTGTTGATTTCGGTTATTATAAAGTTTATTAGGGTAGTGTGGGAGTATGGACTAGAAATTGTAATGTATGGTAAGGTTTTTAGAAAATTAGGGTTTAAAATTACGTATGGGTTTTTAGAATTAGGGTTTGGATTTTAAAAGGGTACTTTTTGTTTGATTGAGTTTTTTATGGATGAAATGGCTTCTAATATCCTTTTTCAGACATTCTTAATGCTATTGTGACCTACGGGATTATGAAACATGAATATCACCCACCTTAACCGTGAATCTAACTCGTACCGGATGACATATAGGTTTTATAAGGAAATGAGGGTTTGAATGGGTATAACGTGGTTTGGATTGTTGATTTCGGTTATTATAAAGTTTATTAGGGTGGTGTGGGAGTATGGACTAGAAATTGTAATGTATGGAAAGGTTTTTAGAAAATTAGGGTTTAAAAGTACCTATGGGTTTTTAGAATTAGGGTTTTGATTTTAAAAGGGTATTTTTTGTTTGATTGAGTTTTTTATGGATGAAATGGCTTCTAATATCCTTCTTCAGACATTCTTCACGTCATTTTGATCTACGAGATTATGAAACATGAATATCACCCACCTAAACCGTGATTCTAACTCGTACCTGAAGAAATCTAGGTTTTATAAGGAAATTAGGGTATTAATGGGTACAACGTGGTTTGGATTGTTGATTTCGGTTATTATAAAGTTTATTAGGGTAGTGTGGGAGTTTGGACTAGAAATTGTAATGTATGGTAAGGTTTTTAGAAAATTAGGGTTTAAAAGTACCTATGGGTTTTTAGAATTAGGGTTTTGATTTTAAAAGGGTACTTTTTGTTTGATTGAGTTTTTTATGGATGAAATGGCTTCTAATATTCTTCTTCGGACATTCTTAATGCTATTGTGACCTACGGGATTATGAAACATGAATATCACCCACCTAAACCGTGATTCTAACTCGTACCTGAAGAAATCTAGGTTTTATAAGGAAATTAGGGTATTAATGGGTACAACGTGGTTTGTGTCAGGATCGTATTAGTCTAGATAAACTAATATGTTTGCTAACAATTAAGATCGAGATCTATTGAAGAAGTTCAGCAGCGGATGAACACTTCAATATTATGAGTTATCGAACAACTAATAATGAATAATGAATAAACAAATTATTGTCGAATTGTAAGCCTCAATTGCATTAATCAAAATTATATCAATACAACGTGTTATGTTCTCTCTACAAGGATCTATATTTATAGACCTTGAGGCTCGTTCTAGATAAACTAGAAATCTACATCTATCCTTATCTAAATCTATCATTATCTAGATTAAGGAAACTTTATCTAATTAACAAAAGGAAATCTAATCTAATTATAACTCTATTTAATTAGATTTGATAATTGTAAGATAAGTTTATCTTCCGTGTCTTGACTTCTTCCATATCTTGACTTTGACTTGACTTTAACTCATTCCATAGCAACTTTAATACTAGCCGTAGTAACTTGATGAACCGTAGTAACTTGTTGAACAGCCGCACCAACTTGATCTTCCGTAGTAACTTATAATACCTTCCGTATTAACAACTTAAGTTACTTTTCTTGTATGTTAGGTATATTGTTTATGGTTAAACTATATTTAGCTAAGTTATAACCCAACAATCTCCCCCTAACCTTGAACTTTTATGGTACATCAAAAGTACAAGTTTCATGCTTCAACAGTATTAACTACTTCATTCATAGAGCAGTATTAACTATTACAACTAAGAATTTTACAAGTCAGTTTCCATCTTGTTCTTTTCTACTATTCTTTGACACAAGATTTTCCAAATAAGTTCTTGAGCAATCATTGAATCTCCTGGTCCATTCAACTTCAATTCAATCAGCTCATCCAATGTCTTCAATGAGTGTGGATACTGGTGACTTACCAAGTAGAATTCCCTTGCTCCGTGTCTTCTTATAATTGAGTATGCTTCACATTTCTCATACACATACCAGTTAAGTACAAGATTATTAGGTCCTTCTTTCTTAAAGACAGAACTTGTTTTCTTGTAGTCAGGTTCAAACAACCCACACAGAACATCCATTGCTAGATCAGTACCAGGACATACTCCTTTTCTTTGATGTGAGTATTTCCTTATGCCAATCTCATACATTCTCTCCAGATCATCCCTATCAAAATCTCTGAATACCCAATGAAAAGCTATAAGATTTTTCTTTGACTTATCTGCTCTTGTAACTTCATATTCGGTTTTCAAAGGTCCACCAACATATTTCCAATCAATGATCATTGGAGGTTTCACCTTCAATGGAGTATACTTCAAACCATCAACATGGTTGATATATGCTGAATAATCTCCCCCTTGAGCAGTACTTGGAGGATTTTGTTCCATATGTTCAGGCTCAATTTTAACATCAGCAAATGGAATTTCTGGATTTTCTTGAGAGGCAGTAGCATCATCACCCATCCTTTGTCTTTTAGATGGAGGAACTAGAATCCTTCTTGATGACAGCTTCTTTCTTTTCTGCTTCTCTTCTGATTGTTTGACTTTAGAAATAGGTTCAGGTTGAAATACCTTTCTTCCTGTTCTAAGGGCTGCATCCAACACTTTTTGTGCATTTAGCTTCCTTTTCTCTTCAAGCTTTGCAAGTGCTGCTTCCCTTTTGGATTCCTTTTGTCTTTCTTCCTTCACAAGCTCTAGGATAGAAGCTAGCTTCATAGGGCCTAAGGATCTGCCACTATGACCTTTGCTTTTGAGATAGTTTGTGTACTTCTTTCTATCCTCAGCTATCTTGACTTGTGTAGGAGTAGGTTTGGACACTTTCTTCTTCTCAGGCTTTGCTTTGGTTTTTGCTTGTTTAAGCTCCTCTTCATGCATCTTCTGTGCTAGAAGCTCATCTTCTCTTTCCAAAGACTTTTTCAAACCCTTCTTGACCAGTCTGTTCAAAATGTCATCATTAACCATCTCCTGGGCTTTTATTGCATCTTCAGCAGCAGCTCTTTGCATTCTGATGTACAACTCTGCAGCTTCATTCTCTTGTCTGATTGCCTCTATCTCCTCAGCAGTCATACCTTGAAAGTTAATGGCTTCAAAAGCTTCTTTTTCTTTTTGTTCTTCAGACATCTTTCTTTCTGTTGCTTTTTCTGCAGCCTTTAACTCAGCATCCATTCTTATTTGAAGTTCTGCTGCTGCATTTTCTTTTCTCACTATTTCAATCTCCTCCTCAGTCATGGTGCTAAAGTATAGTGCTTCTTTAGCCAGCCTATCTTCCTCTTGTATTTCTTCCTTTGACTTCTTCACCACCACAGATTTGCCTTTGTCTTTTTCATCATCAAGGTTGACCATTTTGATTTTATTCTTTTTCTTGTCAACTGCGATGAATCCAACTCTCCCTGCAGAAACAGATAAACTAGCATCCTGTTCAGGTAATGTTAGAGAGGTTGCTGAAGTTGTAACTAACTCAGCAGCTGCTGCTCTTTGTCTAGCAACTGCTATAGCAACCAACTTCTTTCTTTTCTCCTCTTCTGCTTTCTTCTGTTCTTGTTTCTGTTTTTCATCCTTGATCTTCTGCAGCTGTGATGATAGTGTAGCTTCATCTTCCATTACAGCAGTTCTTGACAATTCTGTTCTTATAAGAACATTTGCAGCTTCTTCTTGATCAATGGTGGAAGGAGCTTCTGTGATAATGGTGGAAGGAGTTGTAGCTTCAGATTGAATTGATTGAAACTGTGAGAAAGCTTGATCGAACGTGGGAGGAATGGTTGTGAATACATAGGAATGATCTTCCTCCTCTGTTTCTGGAGTTGGACTAATGATCATTGGGTCCGTAGCAACTTGCTCCATTGCAGCCGTACTAACTAAGTCCGTAGCAACTGGACTAGTTGTCATGGGGTCCGCAGCAACTGGGTCAGTAGTAACTGGGCTAGTTACCATAGGATCCTCCGTAGTAAGTTGATCCGTAGCAACTTGATCCGCAGTAACCATTTCAGCATCTTGATCCGTAGCAACTTGATCCGCAGTAACCATTTGCTTGACTTCGTGCTGCTGCTGCTCCCCCTTAAGTGGAGTATCCACTTCCATATTTTCACCCTCTGCATCTATCACCATGTTGACATCAAAGTCTGTCTCCCCTTCAATTACACTGTCTGTCTCCATCTCTTCATCTTGATTGGAGGTGGCAGTGATGACAGTGTCTGTGCTTGATTTGACTTCTCCCCTGCTTTCACCAGATGATAACACATCTATTTCTTTCTCCCCCTTGTTGTCATCTGAGGGAGAGTCATCTGAAGAAGATGAACTAGAGGGGCTTGGTGAGTTGCCAACATCTTGTGTGGTGATTCTTTTGGGCAGTAGCTGGACTGATAATAACGATTGTTGTGCCAGAACCTGCTGCACCAAAGATGTTAAAGAAGACAACATATCTTCTTGCTTTTCAACCCTCACCAATAGTTTCTAGGTACATACCCATCAATTCCTTGTAGTTACCACCACTACCCTCACCCCTTTCCTGTTGGGTACCAACAGGTGGAAGATCCTCGGGAAAAGAGAAACTCTCCTGCCTAGCAGAAGCATGAATCTCCCCCATGGTCTCTTGGCGCCAGGGACCACCTTCCCAATTTGAGAACAAGTTCTCAGCAAAGGATGGTGTTGCCGTAGTTTGGGTCTTAGTGATGTTGACACTGTCCTGAGCTCTACTATAAGAAGTAGAGGCTGCAGTAGTGTCAGCCCTCCCCACATGGTCTTCCCTCTCCTTAGTGACCAACTCAGTGAACAAAGGGGGTATGTTCAAGGTTTTCCCCCTAATTTGCAATCCTGAAGATGTTTCAGGGATTGCTTTTGCAGTAGTAGAATGAGGGATGGTTTTAGACACAAGAGGCTGAGTAACCCTCTTGAGTCTTTTAGAAGCAGCTGTGGGGGATTTGTGAGGCGCAGAAGAACTTTGGGTTTAGTCACTTTGGCAGTAGTGACTGGAGCAGTAGCAACTGGAGTAGAACTCACAGTAGCAACTGGAGGTACTTTGGCAGTAGTAACCACCGTAGCAACCTCTGGGTTTCCACCTGCAGTACTGGCTACAGATATGGCACTAGTGCCAACAGATATTGCCGTAGTATATGAGGGTGGCAGCTGTGGGTTGGGACAGAGGAAGAGTTTCTTGTCCTGCAGCTGTGGGAATTGTGACCACCAACATTTTTGAGAATAATGGTGTCACACGAGATGGTCCACCCTTGTTTGCTTGTCTCATATTTGTAAAAACTTTTCTTGTATGAGCATGTGAGACAAACATTTTTCTGATCTGGGGAGATCTTTACAGTTTATACAATGTTGAAGAAATCTTGGATACATTAGAAATTTATTTGTACTATCAATATTTCTTCTCATTGCATCAAAAATCATGTATGAGAAATTATAAGTACCCCCCGTAGCCAAGCATACCATTGCATTGGCTAATGATGAACTTCCTTCATGCCACCCTGTTTCTCTTGGGGGACATACATTGTTGCAAATTGTGTAACATGTATTTCCATTGAGGGGAAAGTTTAGCTTTTAAATAATGTGGAGATATTTAAGTTCCCCTCATATCCCATGTTTTGAAAAAGTAGTAACTAGGGTGTCATCAGGAACATGTTCAATACCTTCCTCATCTTGTAGGTTAAGATGGGTTCTAAGCGAGGACTCTGTCACTGGAATGCTTTGCCCCTTATCACCGCATTGATGGCAATGTCGTCTTCGTCCAGCGTGGCAGATGTCCAAAATCCCTAATGTGGGATTCATTAATCTCCGGATTAATAGTTAACGCCGTCTTGATTTGATTAAAGAAATCAATGATTTCGTGGAAATCGGCGTTATCGGTATTCTTTTCCAGGTAAGCGACCATGTTGTGAGTCTTGTAAAATTGCAATTGATCCGCCATTGTGGATTCTGTGAAATGATTAGAACCAGAGATAAACAAGAATGTGAGTGATTAGTTACAACGGCAAGGAAAAATGGTTTATAAACTCTAACGGTAACTTTTTGGAAGACTTAGGGGTTTTTACAACGGTAATTTTAAAATTATGCAATTAACCCCCTTGTATACCGAAATTTTTTTTTAGCAACTTGACTCCCTTGATTAGACGCGGGTAATCATTCAAAAATGACGGTCTAATTAAAAATCGCCACGTGTAGCTACTATTTGAACCTCGCGCCTGAATTTTAAAAATTAGTTCCAATCAGGTTTTAACACGTGTTATGGTTATGTGCTCTGTGACTGACACGTGTAAAGTGGGGTTACAAGTTGTGTTTTGACTTGTCAAATCATCATTAATTAGGGCATTCTTATTGATTAAGAAACCTTTATTAATAAAATAATTGCAGTATTAACTAAAGATCCGTAGTAAGTAGGTTAAACGTCGTAGGAATGGTTCATGGACGTATTAACTGGACTGTCCGTAGCAACGTGAGTTACTGGCAGTATTAAACCAGAGGGTCCGTAGCAACTCCTATTCGTCCGTATTAACCATTCCGTCCAAAATTTAGCGTATGGCAGTAGTAGTTAAACCTTC
>CAJVGC010000272.1:0-25509 GCA_910822075.1 Senecio squalidus
GTCTGGCTGACGAGACATTATTAGTTCCGCTTGAACAACTCCAGATTGATGACAAGCTTCATTTCGTTGAAGAACCGATCGAGATCGTTGCTAGTGATGTTAAGCGTCTGCGACGAAGTAAGATTCCGATTGTCAAGGTTCGCTGGAATTCCCGTTTTGGAGCTGAGTTCACGTGGGAACGCGAAGATGAAATTCTGCGGAAGTATCCTCACCTTTCTCCCGGAAGCAGTACCCAGTGATAATTTCGAGGACGAAATTCTTTTTACTTGGGGAGACTGTGACATTCGCGAATTTCACGGTATTATTCTATCGACTCGTATTCGTTTTATTTATTTATGTTCGTGTTTTGACCCTATTGTATTTCTTTTATGATTTATCGTATTCGTATTTTATGAGTATCGTATTTGTATTTTATGCGTATTTGCGTTTATCGGGTATATAGTATGTGATTCGAATCTTTATGTCGGGAACGTATAGTCTTAAGTGCCTTAGTATAAGTCTAGTATGCTCTTATGATAAGTTTAGGGGAATTATGCCTTAATTATATGATTACGATTAACGTTTAAAAAGTATTTCATTTTTAGTCTTTTCGGAAATTTTATTACAAAACTAGTCCTACGGGAGAATTTCTATTACAAACTTAGTCCTTTTCATACTTTTATTACAAAAATCGTCCCTACCTACCCCTTTGTCTTATTAGACAACCACACATTTGTCATTTTCTATCATCACCTACACACACTCTCTCTCTCTCTAGAATTCACCATAAACCCTCCACCTTCTCTCTAACTTTTCCGGCGATCCAACCGTCCAATTTCAAATCCGAGACCAGATTATTGATCACCATCATCATCTTCATCTATCCTCCGAAATTCATTACGATCAAGTAAGTATTCCTTCATTTTTGTTTTAAACTTTATTCTATTTTGAGTCAATCCCGAAACTATCATTTTTCACCGTCAAAACCGAGATTTTATTGAGGATTATTGTTCCTAATAGTATTCTGGACATAGGTTTTCAATTAGGGATCAATTAGACATCTAGAACACTCAGAAATCGATTTCCAAATGTTATTTTTCGTGAAAATTCAGTTACGGCACGTAACTGTAGTTACATGCACGTAACTGATCTATTACGCACGTAACCAAACACCCCTGATCACGTAACAGATTCTCCATCACGTAACTGAGCAGTTACGTGACTTGTTCCTCACGTAACTAACATCATCATCACGTAACTATTACAGATTTACATAACTAGTCCCTCTATCGCGTAATTGTTCACGTAATTAGTCCTCTTGTCACGTAATTAGTCCCTTATGTACGTAATTGCCTTATGATTCACGTAATTGAGGTCTAAGTCACGTAAGTGACTTGAAAGTCACGTAATTGACTCATTATTCACGTAACTATGATCCTTATGTTCCGTAACTCTTGTATAACACGTAACTTGATACTTACGTGACTTGTAGTGCACGTAAGTATGAGAATCACGTATCTAGTCTGTTGACTTTCCGAAACACTTGTAATTCCGTTATATCGATATTCCTATTGGTCATTTCAAAACCCGTATAAAACGTTAATCATTAAGGCATAACCCTACTAGACTTAGAGGTACTTAGACATGTTTTATTTACGTGATGTATAGGGCACTTAGACGTTGAAGCTTGACGGTATTGTAGTATTTCCCGACATATAGAGATTTGGATTGCTTTGCTATACAGTGAGTTATTCGTTGCCCTTTTTACTGCTTTTATATTTTTGGGCATGATTAGCGTTAAACAAATTTATTTTATGGTATGTATGTATTATGGATATGTATTGTGGATATGATGCTTTAGATGGTCTTACCCAAACTCGTACCGCCTTTGTGGTAGTATGAGGCCCCGTATACACACCTGTTAGCTTTTAGCCGCCGGTTCGTATATATAGCGCTATATGGGTCTAACAAACCCTCATTCTAACACGTTATTATGATAAGGGAGGAGCCCTGTCCGTGTTAGTAATGTTATGACCGATTATTTCCGAGAACAACCTAGCTTAAGACACTAGGTGGGGTTAGTTGTCAGTATTGTTATGGTTCAGGTGTATCGTATGTTCCTAAAGCTGTTATCTATCCAGTATGTATTTTATGATGCAATTATGGTATTTTATGGTATATGTATGAATATTTTATCGAAAGGTTTTGTATACTTCAATTATATTTTGAAATATCTTTTCAAAAGGACTTATCTTCAAATCTTATCTTTTGGGTCAAAACTTATTGAAAACTTTTATACTAATATGTTTTCATTTACTATTGCGAATAATTCACCAACTTTATGTTGACGTCGTATTTTAACGCTTTTCAGGGATTTTAGGTTACTCTATTTTGATGCTATGCTTGCTTGGCTACTTGGGACTTTTGCTTGGAATTTATTTTGTTATTGTAATTCCTTAGTTTCCCAAACTCTGTAGCCGTATTTTGATATTATTCGGATGACTGTAATAAGTATTCTATTCCAACTCTTTATCTATGTTGATTTTGTATGGATTATTTATGTTTGATGTAACCTTTGAATCTCAGATACCGTATACATTGCGCACCTCGGTTCCGCCATTTATGCGGGGTGTAACCTTTGAATCTCAGATACCGTATACACTACACTACCCTAATAAACTTTAAAATTACCTAAATCAACTATTCAAACCAATTTATACCCAATAAAACGCTTATTTTATTGTAAAACCTAGATTACATCCCGTACGAGTTAGAATTACGTTTAGGTGTGTGATATTGATGTCAAATTGTCACATCCCGCATAGAAATGGCGGAACCGAGGTGTACAGTGTATACGGTCTCAGAGATTCAAAGGTTACATCAAACATAAATAAACCATACATCATCAGCATAGATAAAAGTTGGAATAGAATACTTATTAGAATCATCCGAATAATATCAAAATATGGCTACAGAGTTTGGGAAACTAAGGAATTACAATAACAAAATAAATTCCAAGCAAAAAGTCCCAAGTAGCCAAGCAAGCATAGCATCAAAATAGAGTAACCTCAAATCCCTGAAAAGCGTTAAAATACGACGTCAACATAAAGTTGGTGAATTATTCGCAATAGTAAGTGAAAACATATTTGTATAAAAGTTTTCAATAAGTCTTGACCCAGAAAAGATAAGATTTGAAGATAAGTCATTTTGAAAAGATATTTCAAAATATAATTGAAGTATACAAACCTTTTGATAAAATACTCATACATATACCATAAAATACCATAATTGCATCATAAAATACATACTGGATAGATAACAGCTTTAGGAACATACGATACACCTGAACCATAACAATACTGGCAACTAACCCCACCTAGTGTCTTAAGCTAGGTTGTTCTCGGAAATAATCGGTCATAACATTACTAACACGGACAGGGCTCCTCCCTTATCATAATAACGTGTTAGAATGAGGGTTTGTTAGACCCATATAGCGCTATATATACGAACCGGCGGCTAAAAGCTAACAGGTGTGTATACGGGGCCTCATACTACCACAAAGGCGGTACGAGTTTGGGTAAGACCATCTAAAGCATCATATCCACAATACATATCCATAATACATACATACCATAAAATACATTTGTTTAACGCTAATCATGCCCAAAAATATAAAAGCAGTAAAAAGGGCAACGAATAACTCACTGTATAGCAAAGCAATCCAAATCTCTATATGTCGGGAAATATTATAATACCGTCAAGCTTCAACGTCTAAGTGCCCTATACATCACGTAAATAAAACATGTCTAAGTATCTCTTAGTCTAGTAGGGTTATGCCTTAATGATTAACGTTTTATACGGGTTTTGAAATGACCAATAGGAATATCGATATAACGGGATTATAAATGTTTCGGAAAGTCAACGGACTAGATACGGGATACTCATACTTACGTGCACTACAAGTCACGTAAATATCAAGTTACGTGATATATAAGAGTTACGGGATACCTAATTACGTGTAAGTGAAGCAATTACGTGATGGATCAGCATGTTACGTGATCAACAAACACAATTACGTGACATAGGGGTGGGAATTACGTACGAAATAAGCAATTACGTGAATACATGGCTGAGTTACGTGAGGCACAAGTTGTTACGTGAATAGAGGATTGTTACGTGACACTCAAGTCACGTAACTCATAAGTTACGTACGAAATTGAAGAGTTACGTGAATGAGAACATAATTACGTGATCCAAATGGTTTGTTACGTGAATAGGATATCAGTTACGTGCATGTAACTCAGTTACGTGCATGTAACTGTGTTTTTACGAAAAATACATTCGGAAATCGATTTCTGAGTGTTCTAGATGTCTAATTGACCACAAATTGGAACCCTATGTCCAGAATATGATTACATACAATAATCTTAAATAAAATCCAAGTTTTGACGGTGAGAAGTGGTATTTTCGGGTTTAAATCAAAATAACAAAGTTGAGAACCAAAATGGAGAAATACTTACCCGATCGTAATGAAACTTGGAGGATAGATGAAGATGATGATGGTGATCAATAATCCGGTCTCGGATTGGAAATCCAACGGTTAGATCGCCGGAAAAGTTAGAGAGAAGGTGGAGGTTTGTAGGTGTTTTCTTGAGAGAGAAGTTAGAGAGAGAGAGAGTGATTACAAATGAGGATAAGGACAAATTCTGGTGGAGGATAAAGACAAATAAGTTGGTGGGGGACGATTTTCGTAATAAAAATCTGAATAGGACTAAAATTGTAATAGAATTTCTCCCGTAGGACTAGTTTTGTAATAAAATTTCCGAAAAGACTAAAAATGAAATACTTTTTAAACGTTAATCTTAATCATATAATTAAGGCATAATTCCCCTAATGTCACACCCCGCCATTGGCGGAACGCAGGGTGCGACACGATTGGCGATCGTCATAACACAATGGTATAATAATCTATATGAAAAAGTAAATAAAAGTTGTTATGACGTCGCCATACTTAAGGTATAAACCATAGTACACGAAAATCGTCAAACACTACAAGAAGAATATTCAAATGCAAACATCGACGAATGAAAGAATACTTGGGCGTGCAAACCCGAAATGTAATTCAAATGTATAAATATAAAATGTCCACAATGCAAAGATATCCTGAAGTCAACTAAAGCCCGACTCCTAAGTCCAAGTCCTATGCCTGCTCGTTACCTGAAAGTAAAGCTTAAAACGTCAACATAAAGTTGAGCGAGTACATCGAGTAAGTAGTAAAATGTAAGGTAGAAATCATATCTCAAAATCAGTAGTTAAGTAATGTGTAACTAATGCGTGGAAGTAGTAAGAAAACATCATCCACAATCATACAACGTAAGCATGTATCACAAGTAAGCATAGTAAGTACACCTCATTAGTAGGAAAGGTATACTAATGAGCGTGCATGTATCACAAGTAAGCATAGTGAGTACATCTCATTGGTAGGAAAGGTATACCAATGAGCATGTAGGTATCAGTAGGAAAGGTATACTGATAGGTATCATCCGCAGTAGCCACGCTACCGTAAGTACACCTCATTAGTAGGAAAGGTATACTAATGAGCGTGCATGCATCAGTAGGAAAGGTATACTGATGTGTATCAACCAACTGTCTCGTAAAGTTTTAGAAAAATTGCATTAGTTATGTTACACATCTGATGGTTTCTAAAAAAAACAAGTTTCCATAAATAGAAGTATCTATTTATGGCAAGTTTCCAAAAATAGTAATGTTTCCATATATAGTAAGTATGGAAGTAAAATTTGTTTATCGTAAATTATTTTTCTCAAAATAGTTTGGTTGAGCTTTACTTTCCCCCGATTTAAATCATAGAAAACAGTAATAAGTAAAAGGGGCGATGACTCACCTTATCGAGTGAGCGTATGTAAGCGATACTGTGTGTATATGGTGTAGTAAGTTGGTCACAACTAGAGTCCTCACTAGTCCTAGAGCTCCCCTAGATAAAAGTATAAACGTATAAGAATAGGATTCGACGGTTAACTATTTTGGATTAAACGACAAACTTTTCAGCGAACACATAGGTTCACTCAAACTGAGATAACTGGAGTTCTAGAAGGAATTAGACGTTGACGGGAACATATTTGAAAACTAGACACCGAGAGCTACGTTTTAGACTAAGACATCATTATAAAAGAGTTCGTTACGAATGAGATATGATTAAAACAAAACTGATTAGCTATTCTGTCCAAAAACGTTATTTCTATATAAGTTGAGTTTATTACTTTATAAAATCGTATAATTTTGGTTTAGACAAGATAGACATTTTTTTTTTATACTTATTAGACCTGTTATTAGGTTATAATAAACCTTTTTAATTATTTTTAAGATTTTCTAAGTGGTTACACAAAATCAATTATTAATCCTAGTAAGTATCGTTTAAAAAAAACTCAGATTTGACCAACGTTCATTAAAATGCAGTTTCTGAGAGTTTGAAAAACATCTAGACGACCTACCTTATATTCCCGGAAACTAGAAAGTAAGGTCTACAATTTATGTTTAGACTACAGGAGGCAATTTAATACGACCAAGGAGATATTAACCGTGTAAGACAGCTTAACATACCAGTTCTGCAAGTTATTTACCAATACGTGATATAATCTTATAGGTTCGAGTTTTAGATAACGATTTGTTTACGAAACTTGGATTTGACAATCTGAGACATTATAATAGCTTAAGAGAGGTCCAAAACCAGAATATACCAACACACACATCACAATAACGATAAGCAACAAGTGATGAAAGTAAGAATGCAAAAGTTAAGGTTTTATGAATACCCTAGTTGCAACGTTTTGAAAAGAAACGAGTTGCGATCCTTTTGAACAGATTGAGAACGTTTATAAGGTCTCCACAACAATGAGGTACCTGATCAAGCCTATAACAAGGTCGAAATGTCAGTCCCAAAGGTGTAATCATGGCCGTAAAACAAGATATCACAACAGATTTGAAGTTATACGAATTAGAGTTTCACTACTTATGAATTCAATACATCAAGACATGTAAGAACAGATTAAGTAGAATGGAAACAACGATTTGGAGTAGCAACTAAACCTGAAGATGCTGATCTTGAACAGAATGTAGATGGAATGAAAATCAGAATCCTGGTGATAAATTCGTGGCTGCCAAAACAACAATTACACACAAAACTTTTTTTTCAAGAATTCAGATTCAACATACGTTCACCATTTTACAGATTGCGAGAGTTTGAAAAATAATTAGAAGACATATCTTATATTTCTCAAAACTAGAAGACGAGAGCTACAACTTACGTTCAGACCACTGTTTCTAATTCGAAACGACCAAGGAGCTATAAATCGAACAAAACGGACTATCGTACCAGAATTATATAAATTGTATTAGGGTTTCGGATTTTATGAAAATAAACGAATATATGGACTAGAAATCCGATTACCTTTGTTAATTGAGATGAAGGTCACGATGGAGATGAAGGGAATGCAAAGCTCGATTGTGGGGCTGTGAATTTTTGTGGGCAACAGCAGCAAGAAGAAAAAATGGTGACGGTAGAAGAAAAAAGAAAAGGGAATTATGGTTTTGATAAGTAAGTTTAAATATGATTAGGGTTTTAGTTAGTGATAATTGTTAATGGGTTTTGGTCTAGTAAAATGTTAAAACTAGGCCAAAGCCCGATCTTAGAGCCAACTGATACCAAAGCCCACTTTTAACTCGGTGAATGAAAATGAGATAAAAAAAAAAAACAAATATCCAACGAGACGTATCAAGTAAGACTAACACGAGCGATAATTAAGAAATAAGTATAAGTCTAGAAATAGAGATTCTTACACGAGATATATCCTTAGATATCCCCAAGTCCATTGTTAGTACGAAACATAAATTTCCCGCTAATCATCTAGGAGCTCGACTAGTGGAACTAACTATTGTGCA
The DNA here is from genome assembly GCA_910822075.1 of Senecio squalidus. Lineage (NCBI taxonomy): Eukaryota > Viridiplantae > Streptophyta > Magnoliopsida > Asterales > Asteraceae > Senecio > Senecio squalidus. Next base: position 7,936 of record CAJVGC010000272.1, read on the forward strand.
CCTAACTAATACTATAGCATCACATATAGAGTATACACACATGTCACAAGTAAACATTATACATAAAAGAAAATGTATGTTCTTTTTATAAACAATTTTGTAAACCCGGTAACAGCATACGGCATACTAGACTAATTTGAGTCGGAAAAGTGACGGTTGTCACAGTATTCCCCACTTAAAAGAATTTCGTCCCGAAATTCAAGTGGTATAACTGTTGACAGAAGCATCAATCGAAAATGAGTATCTAAGGGGGCTTTCGTACAACAAATCCTCAAGATTTGCTCAAGAAGTGTGTTATGAATCTAAACACCGATTCGCATAGTTTGAATTTCCGTCCAATACTGGAACAGATACGCGTTAGAATATATTTATAATTACGTCTAAGTATAAACACATTCTACATGTACGTTCACATTACCATAACAGTTCATGGGTAGTTTGTGTAAGCGGTTAAGGTCAATCGTATAACAATGCACAAGGTTCAGTTCAACAAAGAGTATGAATTCAGGTAGATACATGGTAAACGATATGTTCTCCATTATGTTGGCCAGACATAACTTAAAACTCGTCATTAAGTATCGTTTATAGAATTTGATATGTAACACTTAGTTGTTGAAACACATTCAACAATAGAAGTCACGGGTCACGTTTAACGAGCAAAATCGTCGGTCACAAAAGAATCACACGTATCGATATAATAGTGAAATAAGTTTATAAGTAATACGAAATGGCGTTGAAAGCGAAAAGCTACGCGAAAGTTTGCAAATTGAAAAGAGATTGAAAGGTTTTATCAGATCGCGTATAACAACCAGTTTCCTCTTATGTTGATCAGACACAAGAGAATTCCTATCATTACCTGCGAGTGATTATCACTGAATATGAAGTACCGAATTACAATGAAGATCAACAAAACAGAGATTAAGGAAAACGAAGTCATTAGAACGACTCTTGAATCATCAGAGAGTGGAATATATAGCTGGATTGAATAGTAGTAGTTGAGGAAGAAATCCACGTCAAGGAATGTCTCAAGTCTGTATCACAAACAGGAAGTAATAAGAGTAGGTTCGTAGGGAACTTTGTATCGAAAGAGTTGCATTACGATAATAGTTGTGTAGTGCGTAAATCGAATCAATTCCACAAGTCTATATCAACGTTTGGTGTCATCGAGGGATTTTGATAACATATTTGAATGCACTAACAGAAAAGTTTATATATTGGATGCGTCTACACTGTATCATGGATCGAAAGGATTCAAGTGACTAATATCAGGAAGGAATATTGCTTAAGTATTATTTACATCCAGAAATCTCCAATTTACATCGAGGTGGACATGAAAAGCTGTCGAAATAGCGAACTCAGGATAATGGAATGAATTAGTATATTAAGGCACAATATGATTGCAATTTATCTCAAGGTGTCGAAAGTATAACGCACAGAGCAATGTCGGTTGAAGGTTTCAGTACTGAATGAAAGTCGTATGGGTATTAATGAGGTACGAGCTATTTAGTTTTCAACTGAATATGGTTACTCTCCTCGTGGGTACGTATAAGAATAAGGTTTTAAGAGTCACACGCGATAAGGAAATAGTCGTCAGATGTTATCGTCTTCTGTCTCAAGTCGCATCAAAAGTCACTTCGAGGTTTCGATAAGAACTGCGATGATAAAGAGTTCAAGGATAAAATTTAACTCGAAAAACTATCTGTTGTGGAACGCTCATGGAAATTGTGGATACAATCAAGGAGGGATATGCTTAAAACATACGAAATCGGATATAATGAAGTTTGTGAAATCAAATGCTTCTCGTACTAGAATATATGTCTTACCGAAGGAACGTGTCGAAGGTCACAATTATATTGGAACTGGATAGGTATAAATGAAAGTAGAAATCTTCTTCTATAACCGAATGTGAAGTAGATGGAAATTTCTCGAAGTAGTTGAGAATACGCTAGAGTTGACAAAGGCATCGTCTTAGAGAACATCTGATTTGATTGAGAAAATAGTGAAAAGAGTTTTACCGGTTTGTATAGACTGACTGATAAGAAAATCAACTAGTTCACAACTCCAGATGGTTTCAGAAGATACTGCCTTTCTATGAATGTACTCGACCAGTATGAGCGGTAATAGTATGTGGAAACCTCACATGGTTCCGAGATCAACGATTATCAATGATTGGTAAATATATAGAATCGGATAGCTTATCTCCTCGGAGACGAATTCATCACGAGTAAACTTTCGGGGCGAAAACGATACATTCGCATCATCAGGAACTAGTTTCGGTTTGAGTGAGTTTCACAAATAAAGTGATTACGAAAAAGGGGTAGAAGAATCCAGATTTGAGGGCATGTCGTATAGCTTCGTAATCAATTCCATCCATAGCTTGAGAGAACAGGAGTTCAGGTGAGTTAGTTCTGACCAGCTCGAGATTAAATAATAGAGTTTGAAGTGGTGCTTGAGAAAGATGTTTAGACAACGATTTCATTTGAGTAGATTAGTATAAATCGTGAAAATGTTTCGGGGTCTGGTTTCCGTGGTAGTTAGATTTCGACATTTGAATAGTTTTGTAGTAGAGACCAAAATTAGAAACGAACAAGATAGGAGAAAAGTAGACATTTTTCTGCCGAAACATAAATTTGTTACTCATTAGAATGTGTATCTCCGAGTCTCAATACGAGAATCCTTACGAAAGAATATGGCGAGAATTAATATTTCTCCTCGAATTTCGAAACAATGAAACAACCGAAAGGATATATACAATCTCTTAGTATCTGGTTCAATCAATTTGCTAAGTAGAAACATATATCGATGTGATAATAATAAATGAAAAGGGTTCAAGGATGTATAGATCGAGATAAGCGAAAAATATAACACCGTCTTCAAAATAGGGTAGGTGAGTCTTAAACTTCACATCTTCAAATCTGCACGAAGGTTCTTCCACGAGAGTGTCACGTATGGTAGAATAGAATTCCGGAATTACGAAGATCGAGAAATCGAAATGAAACAAAATAGAAATTTTAAGTGAGGGGTGAAGTCGTAAATGAATAAGAACGTGGTTCGAGTACGGCAATTAGATGAGGCATCCAAGGATAGAGCATACAAATTTGTTTCCGTGTTCGTTATCACATTGATAACACTTTGTGATTATTAGAGTAGAAGTATAAGTGTTTAAGTCGAATTCGATTACAAACAAGTAATGAGATTTTCAAGAAATGAAAAGGTGAATAAAATAGGATTTCCTTCAGCGTCGTAAGTCGATGCGGCTCGCCGTCTTCTTTAGACAATAAGTTGATAGGTACGAGTAGTGAGACGATATGAAATAGCAAAGATCCTAGAAAGAATCTATATGAAGGACACCTAGTTATAGTCTAGGCCAAACCACCTAGTTCTCTATAACCATGTGCTCTGATACCAATCTGTCACACCCCGCCATTGGCGGAACGCAGGGTGCGACACGATTGGCGATCGTCATAACACAATGGTATAATAATCTATATGAAAAAGTAAATAAAAGTTGTTATGACGTCGCCATACTTAAGGTATAAACCATAGTACACGAAAATCGTCAAACACTACAAGAAGAATATTCAAATGCAAATATCGACGAATGAAAGAATACTTGGGCGTGCAAACCCGAAATGTAATTCAAATGTATAAATATAAAATGTCCACAATGCAAAGATATCCTGAAGTCAACTAAAGCCCGACTCCTAAGTCCAAGTCCTATGCCTGCTCGTTACCTGAAAGTAAAGCTTAAAACGTCAACATAAAGTTGAGCGAGTACATCGAGTAAGTAGTAAAATGTAAGGTAGAAATCATATCTCAAAATCAGTAGTTAAGTAATGTGTAACTAATGCGTGTAAGTAGTAAGAAAACATCATCCACAATCATACAACGTAAGCATGTATCACAAGTAAGCATAGTAAGTACACCTCATTAGTAGGAAAGGTATACTAATGAGCGTGCATGTATCACAAGTAAGCATAGTGAGTACATCTCATTGGTAGGAAAGGTATACCAATGAGCATGTAGGTATCAGTAGGAAAGGTATACTGATAGGTATCATCCGCAGTAGCCACGCTACCGTAAGTACACCTCATTAGTAGGAAAGGTATACTAATGAGCGTGCATGCATCAGTAGGAAAGGTATACTTATGTGTATCAACCAACTGTCTCGTAAAGTTTTAGAAAAATTGCATTAGTTATGTTACACATCTGATGGTTTCTAAAAAAAACAAGTTTCCATAAATAGAAGTATCTATTTATGGCAAGTTTCCAAAAATAGTAATGTTTCCATATATAGTAAGTATGGAAGTAAAATTTTTTTATCGTAAATTATTTTTCTCAAAATAGTTTGGTTGAGCTTTACTTTCCACTGATTTAAATCATAGAAAACAGTAATAAGTAAAAGGGGCGATGACTCACCTTATCGAGTGAGCGTATGTAAGCGATACTGTGTGTATATGGTGTAGTAAGTTGGTCACAACTAGAGTCCTCACTAGTCCTAGAGCTCCCCTAGATAAAAGTATAAACGTATAAGAATAGGATTCGACGGTTAACTATTTTGGATTAAACGACAAACTTTTCAGCGAACACATAGGTTCACTCAAACTGAGATAACTGGAGTTCTAGAAGGAATTAGACGTTGACGGGAACATATTTGAAAACTAGACACCGAGAGCTACGTTTTAGACTAAGACATCATTATAAAAGAGTTCGTTACGAATGAGATATGATTAAAACAAAACTGATTAGCTATTCTGTCCAAAAACGTTATTTCTATATAAGTTGAGTTTATTACTTTATAAAATCGTATAATTTTGGTTTAGACAAGATAGACATTTTTTTTTTATACTTATTAGACCTGTTATTAGGTTATAATAAACCTTTTTAATTATTTTTAAGATTTTCTAAGTGGTTACACAAAATCAATTATTAATCCTAGTAAGTATCGTTTAAAAAAAACTCAGATTTGACCAACGTTCATTAAAATGCAGTTTCTGAGAGTTTGAAAAACATCTAGACGACCTACCTTATATTCCCGGAAACTAGAAAGTAAGGTCTACAATTTATGTTTAGACTACAGGAGGCAATTTAATACGACCAAGGAGATATTAACCGTGTAAGACAGCTTAACATACCAGTTCTGCAAGTTATTTACCAATACGTGATATAATCTTATAGGTTCGAGTTTTAGATAACGATTTGTTTACGAAACTTGGATTTGACAATCTGAGACATTATAATAGCTTAAGAGAGGTCCAAAACCAGAATATACCAACACACACATCACAATAACGATAAGCAACAAGTGATGAAAGTAAGAATGCAAAAGTTAAGGTTTTATGAATACCCTAATTGCAACGTTTTGAAAAGAAACGAGTTGCGATCCTTTTGAACAGATTGAGAACGTTTATAAGGTCTCCACAACAATGAGGTACCGGATCAAGCCTATAACAAGGTCGAAATGTCAGTCCCAAAGGTGTAATCATGGCCGTAAAACAAGATATCACAACAGATTTGAAGTTATACGAATTAGAGTTTCACTACTTATGAATTCAATACATCAAGACATGTAAGAACAGATTAAGTAGAATGGAAACAACGATTTGGAGTAGCAACTAAACCTGAAGATGCTGATCTTGAACAGAATGTAGATGGAATGAAAATCAGAATCCTGGTGATAAATTCGTGGCTGCCAAAACAACAATTACACACAAAACTTTTTTTTCAAGAATTCAGATTCAACATACGTTCACCATTTTACAGATTGCGAGAGTTTGAAAAATAATTAGAAGACATATCTTATATTTCTCAAAACTAGAAGACGAGAGCTACAACTTACGTTCAGACCACTGTTTCTAATTCGAAACGACCAAGGAGCTATAAATCGAACAAAACGGACTATCATACCAGAATTATATAAATTGTATTAGGGTTTCGGATTTTATGAAAATAAACGAATATATGGACTAGAAATCCGATTACCTTTGTTAATTGAGATGAAGGTCACGATGGAGATGAAGGGAATGCAAAGCTCGATTGTGGGGCTGTGAATTTTTGTGGGCAACAGCAGCAAGAAGAAAAAATGGTGACGGTGGAAGAAAAAAGAAAAGGGAATTAGGGTTTTGATAAGTAAGTTTAAATATGATTAGGGTTTTAGTTAGTGATAATTGTTAATGGGTTTTGGTCTAGTAAAATGTTAAAACTAGGCCAAAGCCCGATCTTAGAGCCAACTGATACCAAAGCCCACTTTTAACTCGGTGAATGAAAATGAGATAAAAAAAAAACAAATATCCAACGAGACGTATCAAGTAAGACTAACACGAGCGATAATTAAGAAATAAGTATAAGTCTAGAAATAGAGATTCTTACACGAGATATATCCTTAGATATCCCCAAGTCCATTGTTAGTACGAAACATAAATTTCCCGCTAATCATCTAGGAGCTCGACTAGTGGAACTAACTATTGTGCACCTAACTAATACTATAGCATCACATATAGAGTATACACACATGTCACAAGTAAACATTATACATAAAAGAAAATGTATGTTCTTTTTATAAACAATTTTGTAAACCCGGTAACAGCATACGGCATACTAGACTAATTTGAGTCGGAAAAGTGACGGTTGTCACACCTAAACTTATCATAAGAGCATACTAGACTTATACTAAAGGCACTTAAGACTATATGTTCCCGACATAAAGATTCGAATCACATACTATATACCCGATAAACGTAAATACGCATAAAATACAAATACGATACTCATAAAATACGAATACGATAAACATAAAAAGGAATACAATAGGGTCAAAACACGAACATAAATAAATAAAACAAATACGAGACGATAGAATAATACCGTGAAATCTGCGAATGTCACAGTCTCCCCAAGTAAAAAGAATTTCGTCCTCGAAATTATCACTGGGTATTACTTCCGGGAGAAAGGTGAGGATACTTCCGCAGAATTTCATCTTCGCGTTCCCACGTGAACTCAGCTCCAAAGCGGGAATTCCAGCGAACCTTGACAATCGGAATCTTACTTCGTCGCAGACGCTTAACATCACTAGCAACGATCTCGATCGGTTCCTCAACGAAATGAAGCTTATCATCAATCTGAAGTTGCTCAAGAGGAACTAATAACGTTTCGTCAGCCAGGCATTTCTTCAACTGAGATACATGGAATACATTGTGTACGCTGCTCAGTTCTGCCGGTAATTCCAGTCGATACGCAGCTGGGCCGACGCGGGCTAAGATCTTGAATGGACCCGTGTATCTCGGACTCAGCTTGCTGCGCTTCACAAATCGGACAACCCCTTTCCATGGAGAAACCTTCAATAATACCATATCTCCAACACTGAACTCGAGAGGTTTCCTTCGCTTATCAGCATACTTCTTCTGTCGATCTCTCGTAGTAATCAATCGTTCCTTGATCTTGAAGATCTTGTCAGTGGTCTCTTGTATAATCTCCGGACCGGAAATCTGACTATCTCCAACTTCTGCCCAACATACAGGCGATCGACACTTACGGCCATACAAAGCTTCGAATGGTGCACACTTGATACTCGTGTGATAGCTGTTGTTGTACGAGAACTCAATCAACGGCAAGTGGACATCCCAACTACCACCAAAATCAATAGCGCAAGCTCGTAACATATCTTCCATAGTTTGAATAGTTCTCTCACTCTGACCATCGGTCTGAGGATGATAAGTGGTACTCATATCTAATCTTGTACCCATAGCGGTCTGAAATGTCTTCCAAAATCGTGAAGTGAAACGAGCATCACGGTCGGAAATAATCGATACAGGAACTCCATGTTTCGATACAATCTCGGAAATATACAAACGTACGAATCTCTCCATCGGATAGTTCTCGCGAATCGGTAGGAAATGAGCAGACTTCGTCAAACGATCCACAATAACCCAGATACTGTCATAACCACTCGAAGATCTCGGAAGCTTTGTAACGAAATCCATAGTAATACGCTCCCATTTCCACTCGGGAATCTTCGGTTGTTAGAGTAGCCCAGACGGTTTCTGATACTCGATCTTCACCTTGGAACAAGTCAAACATCGACTGACATACTCGGCGATCTCACGCTTCATACCCGGCCACCAATAGAAATCTTTCAAGTCATGATACATCTTGTCGGAACCCGGATGAATGGAATAATTGGACTTATGGGCTTCGTCCAGAATCAACTGACGGATACTAATCGGAACCCAAATACGCTCGAGGAAATATAGAACTCCATCCCCCTTCGGTTCTAGTTCCAACGCCAACTTATACAATCTTTCATCTTTAACACGGTCTTCAGTCATAATACCCTCTTGTGCTTGAATAATCCGAGCCTTCAAGCTCGTCTGAATAGATATCACCATAGAACGAATACGGACAGGTTTGACTGTCTCCTTACGACTTAGTGCATCAGCAACAACGTTCGCCTTACCAGGGTGGTAGCGAATGTCGCAATCATAGTCGTTTAATAACTCAACCCAGCGTCGTTGTCTCATGTTTAGCATCTTCTGATCGAATATGTGTTGAAGACTCTTGTGGTCGGTAAATACAGTACACTTCGTCCCATACAGATAATGTCTCCAAATCTTCAATGCAAAGACGACGGCTCCCAACTCTAGATCATGTGTCGTGTAATTCTGCTCATGGATTTTCAACTGACGCGAAGCGTAAGCTATAACTTTACCATTCTGCATAAGCACACAACCCAGACCCTTGTGCGAAGCGTCGCAATAAACCACAAAATTTTCGGAACCAACTGGCAGACTAAGAATAGGAGCGTCACACAACCGCTGCTTCAATATCTGAAATGCTTTCTCCTGATCGGGACCCCAAACGAATGGTTCACTCTTCTGTGTCAGCTTTGTCATAGGCGAAGCGATCTTGGAGAAGTTCTCGATGAATCGGCGATAATACCCAGCAAGACCCAAAAATGAACGGATTTCGGTCGGTGACTTCGGTGCAACCCAACTTTTAACAGCTTCAATCTTAGCAGGATAAACATACATACCCTTCGCGCTAACCACGTGGCCAAGAAATTGAACTTCGGATAACCAGAACTCGCACTTAGAAAATTTCGCATACAACTTTTCTTTTCGAAGCACTTCTAGAACAAGACGAAAATGTTCTTCATGTTCCTTGCGACTTCGGGAATAGATAAGAATGTCGTCGATGAATACGATAACGAATTTGTCAAGATACGGACGACAAATACGGTTCATTAGTTCCATGAATGCTGCAGGGGCGTTTGTCATACCAAACGGCATCACCATGAACTCATAATGACCATACCGAGTACGAAAAGCAGTCTTAGGTATATCATCTTCCTGAACTCTCAACTGATGATAACCAGAGCGAAGATCGATTTTAGAGAAATAGCAAGAACCCTGAAGTTGATCGAATAAGTCATCAATACGAGGAAGGGGATAACGGTTCTTCACAGTCAACTTGTTTAACTCCCGATAATCAATACATAAACGCATGGAGCCATCCTTCTTCTTAACAAAGAGAACAGGAGCACCCCACGGGGAGAAACTAGGACGGATAAAACCCTTATCTACCAGTTCCTGAATTTGTTTCGACAACTCGAGCATCTCGGAAGGAGCCAAACGATACGGAGCTTTAGCAACAGGTGCAGCTCCAGGAATAAGATCAATACGAAAATCAGTTTGTCTCTGGGGAGGGACTCCAGGTAAATCGTCGGGAAAAACGTCAGAATACTCGCGAACAATCGGCACACCATCAATCTTTATCGCAGAATCTTTCTTCACCAAGTGAGCGAGATATAAAGAACAACCCTGACGGACGTACTCGCGAACTTTCAAACAAGAAATGACTTTAAGGCGTTTCCCAGCCTTGTCTCCGTGAACAATCATCCGATCTCCATCCGGCTTCTGAATACGAATAAGCTTCTCATAACAGACTATTTCTCCTTTATGCTTCGCTAACCAATCCATACCGACTACGACGTCGAAACTACCGAGTTTCATAGGAATAAGGTCGATGGCAAAAGGAATATCGGCTAAAACGAGGGAAATACCACGAATAACTTCCCTAACACAGGCACATCTACCATCAGCTATTTCTACTTCATAGGCAGGCTCTAAAGGACTAGAGGCACGGTTTACTAAGGGGCGAAAGTCACTAGAAATAAAGCTTCTATCGGCACCCGAATCAAATAGAATAAAAGCAGGATAATCGTCAACAAGAAATGTACCAGTGACTACGGTAGGATCCTGATGAGCTTCAGTAGATTCCATAGCAAATGCTCGGCTCTTAGCAGGATTCCCTCTAGCACTAGTACCAGCACCAGGAGTAGGAAGGGAAGTAGATGATACAAGCTTGGGACACTGCTGACGGAGGTGACCCATTTCTCCACATTCATAACACGCTCCAACAGTTCTTCTACAATATTGCTCGGTGTGGCCTAACTTCTTGCAGCGTTTACAAACCCAACACGCTACATTTGCCGCATGAGCACTACCACAAGTGTCACACTTAGGGCGCACGCCCTGATAACCAGCTCCAGCACCCGTCAACGCATACACCTGAGGATGTTAAGGTCTCTGATCTTGACTATGGCTTCTCTTCCTCGAATTACCCATATTTCTTCTGTCAGATCGACCAGAATCTCTTCGGCTCATAACCGGCTGTAGAGTACCACCACGGATCGCACTTGCGGTCAGCCGACCAGCAATATCGACCGCACTCTGAAGAGTACCCGGATAGTTAGAGATAATGTGATCTCGCATAGTTTGGGGCAACCCATGAGTGAAGCGTTCAATCCTCTCATTCTCAGTGCGAACCAGACGAGGAGCCAAAACACACAAATCATAGAACCTGTTCACATACCCACGGAAATCAGCACCTTGCATAGTTAGGTTCCATAGCTCATTCTCCAATCTTTGCGTCTCAGATGACGGCACATACTCCTTCTTCATCATAACCTTCAGATTTTCCCATGTCATCAAGGTAACAGCAGCTCGACCCTGAACCTTCTTCACAGAGTTCCACCAAGTGAGGGCTTTACCCTGGAACAGATAAGTAGCATACTTAACTCGGCTCTCCTCAGCACATCCCGATACATCAAATACAGACTCGATCTTCTCAAATCATTGTAGGGTAGCAACCGCATCTTCAGTACCCCTAAACTCAGTAGGTTTGCAGTGCAGAAAGGTCTTATACGAACAACCTCGGGGTGGATCTTCAATCACAATACTTGGTCCACCGACTCCTACGTGCACCGCTCTTCCCACATCGGAACCATCGCGCCCAGACGCCATACCTTCTGCTCCAATATCTTGCATCACAGGTTCTTCAAACCCTAAGTCAGCATCTTGCACTGGTGTCTCCTTAAGTTGTGCAACAATCACCGGTATAGCTGCTGCGATCTGCTCCGCAATCAACTGACTGATGTTCGGAGTAGCAGAAGTAGTATTGGGGATAGCAGTGGTATTCGGAGGCGTAGCACCCGCTCTCACAGGGACGCGACCTCGCCTTGCCGACCTTCTCGTAGCAGTGACGGCAGGAGTAGCTCTAGTAGCTCTAGTAGAAGTCCTCTTAGGCGGCATCTTCTACGAATATCAAACGGAATAAATCAGAACGATAACCGAATGTGCGACTAAAACAAGCAGGCCTCAAAACATAAAAGCAAATAAAAGCACATATAGCATATGAATCACATACAGGCCCACAAAAGAAGGAAATGCGCACATAGAGTAAATCAGATAGGTCCAAAAGCCTAGGTCATAGTCTAAGTGATTCCGTACGGTCACTTAGTTCTCTATAACCATTGGCTCTGATACCAACTTCTGTCACACCCCGCATAGAAATGGCGGAACCGAGGTGTACAGTGTATACGGTATCAGAGATTCAAAGGTTACATCAAACATAAATAAACCATACATCATCAGCATAGATAAAAGTTGGAATAGAATACTTATTACAATCATCCGAATGATATCAAAATATGGCTACAGAGTTTGGGAAACTAAGGAATTACAATAACAAAATAAATTCCAAGCAAAAAGTCCCAAGTAGCCAAGCAAGCATAGCATCAAAATAGAGTAACCTCAAATCCCTGAAAAGCGTTAAAATACGACGTCAACATAAAGTTGGTGAATTATTCGCAATAGTAAGTGAAAACATATTTGTATAAAAGTTTTCAATAAGTCTTGACCCAGAAAAGATAAGATTTGAAGATAAGTCATTTTGAAAAGATATTTCAAAATATAATTGAAGTATACAAACCTTTTGATAAAATACTCATACATATACCATAAAATACCATAATTGCATCATAAAATACATACTGGATAGATAACAGCTTTAGGAACATACGATACACCTGAACCATAACAATACTGGCAACTAACCCCACCTAGTGTCTTAAGCTAGGTTGTTCTCGGAAATAATAGGTCATAGCATTACTAACACGGACAGGGCTCCTCCCTTATCATAATAACGTGTTAGAATGAGGGTTTGTTAGACCCATATAGCGCTATATATACGAACCGGCGGCTAAAAGCTAACAGGTGTGTATACGGGGCCTCATACTACCACAAAGGCGGTACGAGTTTGGGTAAGACCATCTAAAGCATCATATCCACAATACATATCCATAATACATACATACCATAAAATACATTTGTTTAACGCTAATCATGCCCAAAAATATAAAAGCAGTTAAAAGGGCAACGAATAACTCACTGGATAGCAAAGCAATCCAAATCTCTATATGTCGGGAAATATTATAATACCGTCAAGCTTCAACGTCTAAGTGCCCTATACATCACGTAAATAAAAAATGTCTAAGTATCTCTAAGTCTAGTAGGGGTATGCCTTAATGATTAACGTTTTATACGGGTTTTGAAATGACCAATAGGAATATCGATATAACGGGATTATAAATGTTTCGGAAAGTCAACGGACTAGATACGGGATACTCATACTTACGTGCACTACAAGTCACGTAAATATCAAGTTACGTGATATATAAGAGTTACGGGATACCTAATTACGTGTAAGTGAAGCAATTACGTGATGGATCAGCATGTTACGTGATCAACAAACACAATTACGTGACATAGGGGTGGGAATTACGTACGAAATAAGCAATTACGTGAATACATGGCTGAGTTACGTGAGGCACAAGTTGTTACGTGAATAGAGGATTGTTACGTGACACTAAAGTCACGTAACTCATAAGTTACGTACGAAATTGAAGAGTTACGTGAATGAGAACATAATTACGTGATCCAAATGGTTTGTTACGTGAATAGGATATCAGTTAAGTGCATGTAACTCAGTTACGTGCATGTAACTGTGTTTTTACGAAAAATACATTCGGAAATCGATTTCTGAGTGTTCTAGATGTCTAATTGACCCCAAATTGGAACCCTATGTCCAGAATATGATTACATACAATAATCTTAAATAAAATCCAAGTTTTGACGGTGAGAAGTGGTATTTTCGGGTTTAAATCAAAATAACAAAGTTGAGAACCAAAATGGAGAAATACTTACCCGATCGTAATGAAACTTGGAGGATAGATGAAGATGATGATGGTGATCAATAATCCGGTCTCGGATTGGAAATCCAACGGTTAGATCGCCGGAAAAGTTAGAGAGAAGGTGGAGGTTTGTAGGTGTTTTCTTGAGAGAGAAGTTAGAGAGAGAGAGAGAGTGATGACAAATGAGGATAAGGACAAATTCTGGTGGAGGATAAAGACAAATAAGTTGGTGGGGGACGATTTTCGTAATAAAAATCTGAATAGGACTAAAATTGTAATAGAATTTCTCCCGTAGGACTAGTTTTGTAATAAAATTTCCGAAAAGACTAAAAATGAAATACTTTTTAAACGTTAATCTTAATCATATAATTAAGGCATAATTCCCCTAAACTTATCATAAGAGCATACTAGACTTATACTAAAGGCACTTAAGACTATATGTTCCCGACATAAAGATTCGAATCACATACTATATACCCGATAAACGTAAATACGCATAAAATACAAATACGATACTCATAAAATACGAATACGATAAACATAAAAAGGAATACAATAGGGTCAAAACACGAACATAAATAAATAAAACAAATACGAGACGATAGAATAATACCGTGAAATCTGCGAATGTCACACAAATAATCCCCTACGTTACAATAGCATTAAGAATATCTTAAGAATAGTATTTGAAGGCATTTAATCCATAAAAAACTTAATCAAATCGAATATACCATTTTTAAATCAAAACCCAAATTTTAAAAACCCATAGGTATTTTCAAAAACTAATTTTACAACACCGTACCATACATTTCCGTTTCTAATCCAAACTTCCACACTAACCTAATAAACATTAAAATTACCTATATCAACTATTCAAACCAATTTATACCCAATAAAACGCTTATTTTATTGTAAAACCTAGATTACATCCCGTACGAGTTAGAATTACTTTTAGGTGTGTGATATTGATGTCAAATAATCCCCTACGTTTCAATAGCATTAAGAATGTCTTAAGAATAGTATTTGAAGCCATTTAATCCATAAAAAACTCAATCAAATCGAATATACCATTTTAAAACCAAAACCCAAATTTTAAAAACCCATAGGTACTTTCAAAAACTAAATTTACAACACCGTACCATACATTTCCGTTTCTAATCCAAACTTCCACACTACCGTAATAAACTTTAAAATTACCTATATCAACTATTCAAACCAATTTATACTCAATAAAACGCTTATTTTATTGTAAAACCTAGATTACATCCCGTACAAGTTAGAATTACGTTTAGGTGTGTGATATTGATGTCAAATAATCCCCTACGTTACAATAGCATTAAGAATGTCTTAAGAATAGTATTTGAAGCCATTTAATCCATAAAAAACTCAATCAAATCGAATATACCATTTTAAAATCAAAACCCAAATTTTAAAAACCCATAGGTACTTTCAAAAACTAATTTTACAACACCGTACCATACATTTCCGTTTCTAATCCAAACTTCCACACTACCCTAATAAACTTTAAAATTACCTATATCAACTATTCAAACCAATTTATACCCAATAAAACACTTATTTTATTGTAAAACCTAGATTACATCCCGTACGAGTTAGAATTACGTTTAGGTGTGTGATATTGATATCAAATAATCCCCTACGTTACAATAGCATTAAGAATATCTTAAGAATAGTATTTGAAGGCATTTAATCCATAAAAAAACTCAATCAAATCGAATATACCATTTTAAAACCAAAACCCAAATTTTAAAAACCCATAGGTACTTTCAAAAACTAAATTTACAACACCATACCATACATTTCCGTTTCTAATCCAAACTTCCACACTATCGTAATAAAATTTAAAATTACCTATATCAACTATTCAAACCAATTTATACCCAATAAAACGCTTATTTTATTGTAAAACCTAGATTACATCACGTACGAGTTAGAATTACTTTTAGGTGTGTGATATTGATGTCAAATAATCCCCTACGTTTCAATAGCATTAAGAATGTCTTAAGAATAGTATTTGAAGCCATTTAATCCATAAACAACTCAATCAAATCGAATATACCATTTTAAAACCAAAACCCAAATTTTAAAAACCCATAGGTACTTTCAAAAACTAAATTTACAACACCGTACCATACAATTCCGTTTCTAATCCAAACTTCCACACTACCGTAATAAACTTTAAAATTACCTATATCAACTATTCAAACCAATTTATACTCAATAAAACGCTTATTTTATTGTAAAACCTAGATTACATCCCGTACGAGTTAGAATTACGTTTGGGTGTGTGATATTGATGTCAAATAATCCCCTACGTTACAATAGCATTAAGAATGTCTTAAGAATAGTATTTGAAGCCATTTAATCCATAAAAAACTCAATTAAATCGAATATACCATATTAAAATCAAAACCCAAATTTTAAAAACCCATAGGTACTTTCAAAAACTAAATTTTCAACACCGTACCGTACATTTCCGTTTCTAATCCAAACTTCCCCACTACCCTAATAAACTTTGAAAATACCTATATCAACTATTTAAACCAATTAATACCCAATAAAACGTTTATTTTATTGTAAAACCTAGATTACATCCCGTACGAGTTAGAATTACGTTTAGGTGTGTGATATTGATGTCAAATAATCCCCTACGTTACAATAGCATTAATAATGTCTTAAAAATAGTATTTGAAGCCATTTAATCCATAAAAAACTCAATCAAATCGAATATACCATTTTAAAATCAAAACCCAAATTTTAAAAACCCATAGGTACTTTTAAAAACTAAATTTACAACACCGTGCCATACATTTCCGTTTCTAATCCAAACTTCCACACTACCGTAATAAACTTTAAAATTACATATATCAACTATTCAAACCAATTTATACCCAATAAAACGCTTATTTTATTGTAAAACCTAGATTACATCCTGTACGAGTTAGAATTACGTTTAGGTGTGTGATATTGATGTCAAATAATCCCCTACGTTACAATAGCATTAAGAATGTCTTAAGAATAGTATTTGAAGCCATTTAATCCATAAAAAACTCAATTAAATCGAATATACCATTTTAAAATCAAAACCCAAATTTTAAAAACCCATAGGTACTTTCAAAAACTAATTTTACAACACCGTACCATACATTTCCGTTTCTAATCCAAACTTCCACACTACCCTAATAAACTTTAAAATTACCTATATCAACTATTCAAACCAATTTATACTCAATAAAACGCTTATTTTATTGTAAAACCTAGATTACATCCCGTACGAGTTAGAATTACGTTTAGGTGTGTGATATTGATGTCAAATAATCCCCTACGTTACAATAGCATTAATAATGTCTTAAAAATAGTATTTGAAGCCATTTAATCCATAAAAAACACAATCAAATCGAATATACCATTTTAAAATCAAAACCCAAATTTTAAAAACCCATAGGTACTTTCAAAAACTAAATTTACAACACCGTGCCATACATTTCCGTTTCTAATCCAAACTTCCACACTACCGTAATAAACTTTAAATTACATATATCAACTATTCAAACCAATTTATACCCAATAAAACGCTTATTTTATTGTAAAACCTAGATTACATCCTGTACGAGTTAGAATTACGTTTAGGTGTGTGATATTGATGTCAAATAATCCCCTACGTTACAATAGCATTAAGAATGTCTTAAGAATAGTATTTGAAGCCATTTAATCCATAAAAAACTCAATTAAATCGAATATACCATTTTAAAATTAAAACCCAAATTTTAAAAACCCATAGGTACTTTCAAAAACTAATTTTACAACACCGTACCATACATTTCCGTTTCTAATCCAAACTTCCACACTACCCTAATAAACTTTAAAATTACCTATATCAACTATTCAAACCAATTTATACCCAATAAAACACTTATTTTATTGTAAAACCTAGATTACATCCCGTACGAGTTAGAATTACGTTTAGGTGTGTGATATTGATATCAAATAATCCCCTACGTTACAATAGCATTAATAATGTCTTA